>JAYMTF010005661.1:0-11255 GCA_036897485.1 Pelargonium nanum | reverse complement strand
TGGGGATCGAACTCAAGAGCTCTTCCCACTCACGCAGCCCCAGCACACCAACTGCGCCACACACAGTGGATTCGTGTTTAACTTTTAACACTGTAGTTTTATTTTGTTTTAGTGAGCTCCCCATAGAACGCTTTCTTGCGTTTGTCTAAGAGAGGCCAAATTCTCATTAGAATTCAAATTCCTTGTTGATCTACTATTTCATATGAAATTTTAACCTAAGGATTTTGATTTTGTTTAGAATATGATATTAAATTACAGTTCTAAATTTCTAATTGTGTCATTGAAGATTTCCTAATACCCAAACATTATGGAGCAACTCGTCTCAGGCACTCCAATTTTGCCACGCACTAGTCGTGGGTTCATTGGTTTGCAAAAGATGGGCCGAATCTAATAAATGGTTTGAGACTTTGGTCTATTGAGTTTATTAAATTGGGCCATTACGTTTCGTTGTTGGTTTGTTACACTGCACCCATAAATTTATATAAAGTGGATATTCAAGTAACATTTAAAGTACCATCAAGTCATGTTGGGTCAAACGGTTTAAACGTTTTGCATTTTCTTAAAGGTCTCGGGTTAGAGCCTCCTGTAATTGTATAGCTCAACTGATAAAAAAAATTAATATTTAAAGTAACGGACTAGCTCGGATAGTCATAATTATTATTTTTTTTTGATATGTTGAGATACATAACAAAGGTTAGCTTCCCATTTTAACCTAAATCTCACCTCATACCGTTAGCAAGAAGGCTCGAACTTGAGACCTCAAAGGGAATCCAAAGCGCTTAAACCGCTTGGTCCAATATGTCTTGGTCGGATAGTCATAACTTGTGTCTTGCTGGTTCTTCTCCGTTTTAACTTCATTTCAAAGTTGTAGCACACTCAATATTGCTAATTTTGAAAGAACAGAGTACATAATTTGCACAAGAGTACTAGATAGATTCTATTAAAGAAGAGAAAGAAAAAGAAGGTATTTCAGTTTATGTGTTAACATGGCATAATCAAGAGTATCAAAATCAAAACAATTTAAATTTTTGGATTGTTAGCAAGGATAGAGGAGGAGTTTGGTTGGAGATAGAGAAAGGTCTAAATTGTTGTGAAATATATAGAAGTTGATGTGATATTGGTAATCCAAACAAAAGTAACAAGATTAAGAAAAATGAGGGGATGATTATAGAAATAAGATTAGCAAGAAAAGGATATGTTACTGCCCTTGATACAAAGACACGGCACCAAAGCTAGTAATTAAGCAACATATATTTGGAATTCATTACCAAACACAACTTCGGCACCATTCTAATTAATTATGTCAACAAGGTTTTCAAATATTTGTTCATAGTTCTTCAAATTTTAAGTAGTCAGTTGTTTAATTTATCTGTTTCATATTTTCAATTCACATTCTGATAAAGATGGCTGATCTTACATGGATGATAACGTTAGACGGCGATAAATGTAATTCACCGGCAAGAAAAAATTGCATATAAATTGACGTAGTAGTCTACATCATGAGTAACAAACTAAATGACAATTATGGTGGTGTCGTGAAAATCTGGGTAGCTAAAATCATATAAAACCAGCTTTAATTCTGTTTCATAATATCAGTTGAAACGGCACGCATACATATTTCCAAATTGTGCTTAATCGATCCAATCATATACAATATATTGTATTTTTGTTGTTTCCTCTCACAACGAGTGGAGGTTTATCAAATTATAACACTAGCTAGTAATAAACAATGGAAAAAGAAGAAGAGAATGTGATCAGCTAGTTAATTCAAAATATTTAATTGACTTATCAACTACAAACTTATGTGTGTAATTGAATTGGCCATTTAATATAAGATAAGGGCTAAAGTTATTAATAATAGGCATGTAAATATCACAACCTGTCTTTTTATAGTTAAACTAATAATTCATCCGTCTCAAAATGAATGTCATGTTTTTTATTTAATTTTTTATTTCAAAATGTGTGTTCTTTTATTAATTATTTTAAAGATGTTTTTTTAATGCAAAAATTAATAATTTATTAATTCAAATCGAACGATAACAAAGACGATATAAAACTGGGGGCTTAAAAATCAACCCATCTTACAAAAAAATTGAAAATCTAACTAATTCATGGGTCACTCGGTTCATAAACAAACCTGAAAACAAAAAATTAACACTAGCAAACTGAGCCACAATGACTAAAACATAACGAATAATCAAACATAAGACACTGGAATCCTCCCCCATTAGCCTGAATGATCAAGTTGAAGGCACTAGAACCCTCATCTCCAGCTTGAAGAGCACGAACAACTGACAGGATTGCATTTGGAGTTCAAGGTGTCCACGTGGATGGCTTTGTCAACGGCCCCTTAACTTGCAACCATCGATCATTTGCCATCTGACAACAAACTCCAAGTTTGATTTGATGACTCTAGTCAAACCACCACTTTCCAAGTAACTTTTTCCTTCTCTACAACCGCTTCCTGCTGCCCTGCACACACATCAACAAAAAAACTACCGCGAATCCACGCCACACTGCAACCTTAACAACCCCTTATCTTGCTATCAAAGCAAGACCCGTTATATATCTTAACGAGAAAGACCACAATTTGCTATATGCAAATCAAATAGACTATTGTCGCTTTGAAAATCAAAAGCACTCGTAGCCGATCAAACAAAAACCTTAACCGACTCTCAAAACGGCAGAGAGAAATAGAGTTCGGTTCAAGTTGTTAGTTTTTTTCAAAATGTTAGTTATGCATGAATTGTCAATATTATACTTATTATAAGTTAATTAGTATCCATTGAGTTTATTTATAAGACAAGACTACGATGATACAAAAGTAAATATATTTCATCAACTAATTAACTTATCCTTAATTTTTTTCAAAATAGAAACACTTGTATTAAGACGTTGATTACTTTACTTTTTGGCTTTAGCCTTTATGTTTCATGATAGAATACAATCATCAATCAAAAGAAGAAAGAAATAATGTTTAGAAAATGAACATTGATGTTCATTATATGTTTAAGTGGGAGGAGCTACCAAGGGTGTTTTAATTATATTACTATTTAAGTTAATAAATATGCTAGTTTCAAGAAAACACTACTTATATTCATGTTTTAGAAACATTAACTAATCAAGAATTAATGTTGCTAATAATGCTATAGAGCTCTTTGGTTAAAAATGAAATTATGAGATTGCCAACTAGCATATATATATAGTCCCATAGTTCTATATGGTTGGACACAGGCTAGCCATGGGAAGGATGCCTTATTTGCTACCCCACACGACTCTATATAAGTCTATATCCTTAATTCGAACATTGTTATTAACGAATATTAATTTGTTGTCCTCAAATATCTTGGTAACTTCAAATTTGGAAAACCCAAAGAAGTAGAAACTGCTGATATCAATCCAAAAGCTTCACTGCTCACTCAACTGTGGATTCATCGGATGAGTTGTTTTTTATGAAACAACACATCACAAACACAACAAAATAGTTGTCAACTTTATTAAATTCCTCTTAGATTGAAATGATAATAGGATTTTAATATCTTCTAGCTAGTGTTTGATGCGATCTTTAAGTTCTATGCACATATTTTGCAGCATTTCAAGTGGATATCTATTGTTGCATTCAAGAATATTGGTGATTTAGTGATAAATTTGGATAGAAAGAGGTAGGGATAATATAAATAGAGAAATAGATGTGGAGGTACAAAAGATGGCAAATACTTACTGTGTAATATAAATTGAGCAGCCAGATAGTTATACCAACCAATTAATTGATTTTTGCTAAACTAATTTAATGATGAAAACTTGTGCATTGGTTGAACCAACCCAACCCCATGCTACGTCATCAAATATGTCTCTTCTTTGTTTTCAATCTTCTTCAATTTCATTTATACAGAAGTAGCTAGTTGAGTTCGTTTAATTTCTCAACCTCATTTCTAAATACTCGGTTTATTTTCCAACAAACTTTATCATCTTCATTTGGAAATGCTAAAATTGACCAAATTAACCTCTAAGACTTGGAGATTGATTTGATTTTGCAACCTCAGTGGGTTAGGTTTATTCCATACATTGTGCCATATTTCAACCTTTCTTCAATATTAACATATCGATTAAATTCAAATTATAAAAAAAACATATCAATTCAATATTTGCCTGAAAAGAACACTGGAAGAAATGTTTTGCATAAAGCCATTATGATTTTTGTCTGTATTTGTCACATAAAGCATAAAACTATTATGAATATTTAGCGACAAGTACAAAAAAAAAAGTCAATAAATTTGTGATTTAATTTTATTGAAAGTTACACGACTCATTAAAATCCTAAACATTTCAACACATATTCGTAAACATTTTCGGGCCATGGATCATTTCTAAGCATCATTTGCATGATTGCATATATGATGCGACGATGGTAGATTAGTGGCGAATTGGTCAACGTGAGGCCAAATCTGGTAATGACCTATTGCGACAATTGTGTTAGTGGTCATTTTTTGGCTGGCGCAAGTGTAGATATGTCGGTGTTCAAGCACCATCTTCTCTTTCGCTCCTCATTTTTTTAATATGAGAGAAATATTGAAGACGGAGATGGCGATGAGGCATGGGAAAGATGAAGATGAGTAGAGATGGTGGATCACGGATCTTGTATGGAGGGTGGTAGCAATGGCAAATTGGAGGAGATGATGACCAACCACGGCTTGGAGGCATTGGAATCACTCGTGACCTTTGAGATCGAGTGCATTTGAAAACATAAATTTTATCTGAAATTCATCATTTAAAACTTAGTATTTAAAAGATTATATTTTAAATACGAACATAGTTTGATAAATCACAAAATTTCAAAAACAAATAAAAGTTCATACTATATGCATTTTTTTTGTTGAAATAATATGCATGTTTTAATTGCTGTTGAATTTAACTCAAATTCAAATATTAGTTCTTAGTATAAAAAAAATATATTAGTTCTTTAGTACTCAAAAATTCATTTAGTTCAAATTCAACTTTTTAAATGAAATGTTTGTTTTAAAAAACACAAAATATTTAATTTTCACAAAAAGAAGACAAACAAAATAAACCTCCACACAAAAGATTCCACAAACGTTCCACAATTTATCCCAAAGATGAATATTGAATATACTAAAATGTTTATCAAATTCAAACAATATCACTCATTATCAGAAATTGTGATTGATACCAATTATGAACTAGTACTAGTCAGCGATTTTGGGTGGGTTAGGCAATATTCTATTGTTTGGCTCCACGGAATGGAATTGGGACCATTGTAAATATGTGCAAAAACAATGCCCTTTTTCGAAATCACAATTTTAAGTCAAAAGCTTACCGAAATTATCTTTCTCAAGTTCGTTAAATTGCGTTAAATCCGATAAAATTTAAAAACCACTTTATGTCCCAAATTTTCTCCTTCACTCCACACATATATATTGATCACCACAATCCATATCTCTCTCATCTCTCTCTCTCCAGGAATTTTTTATTCGAAGCAAGAAACAGAGCACTTGCGGTAATCTCGAAAACCAATAATTCTTTTTGGTTTCGAATCGTTAAAATATATGTATATTTTCATAGGCCTGCATAGAATATTTCACCTATTCTATTACTGATTGTTTGGTTATGGTGTTTTGATTTCGAACAACATGAAAACAAACATGGAGGATGTTTCTTTACAACTTTTTGTGCAGCAGGCCGGCACAGAGACAAAGATCTCTCTTGTGCTATAAATCTCTTCTTTATTAGTAACATATGTATATTTTTCAAACTCCGATCGATAACGAAAGATTAAATTTATCATTTTTTAGTGCTTGAAAAGCAGAGTACTGTTGTGCTTGTCTCTCTGTGTTTTTCATTGGTACCCTGTTTTCTGTGTATCAGAAACAGAGGAATGGAAGGTAAGGTTGGAGCCGGAGGAGAGATTCGGCGACTTCACATCATCTACTTCCTCAGTCGGACGGGTCGTGTCGAGCAACCCCATCTCATTCGTGTCCACCATCTCAACAGAAATGGCGTCCATCTTCGCGGTATGATCTATCTGCAACCCTGCTCTGTTTTTTCTTGCTTTTGCAGAGTCGTTTACTCACAGCTCTCTGTTTTTTGTTTTTGTTTGGCTGCAAAGATGTCAAGAGGTGGCTGTCGGATCTGCGAGGAAAGGACATGCCTGACGCCTTCGCTTGGTCGTACAAGAGGTGAGTTCGTTTATCTGCGTTTCTTGAAATTTTTTTATCAACAAGTATAACAACTGAGGCTCGAACTTAAGATTTCAAGAGAAGCAAGCGTCTAAGCCACATGCAGTAACAAATAACAATATGACAGTTTTGGTAATGTAGTCAACTTTTTTGTTTTGTTTTTGCAGGAGGTACAAGAAGGGTTTTGTGTGGCAAGATTTAATGGATGATGATCTGATTACTCCAATTTCAGACAATGAGTTCGTGCTCAAAGGATCCGAGATTGCCCCGACCGGACTAGGTAATCCTCTTGATTTTAAGTGACAACAGTTGAATATGTTAGTTAGTAATTTCACTTTTTAATTATGATTTCTTTTTGGTGGTGCCTAAGGTTCCAGCATAAACCAGAAACAACAATCACCACCTCTGAGAGACTCCAAGAACGAAACTCAAACGTCCATGGAAGTGTCGCCGGAGATCAGCGGTTCGTTTGGGTCGGAGAGATCCTCGGTGACAGAAGTTTCAATGAATGATGAAGAAGAGAAGCTTGCGCATAAGCATAGCAAACAGAGCAGTGACGATGAACAAAGCGACACGAAATCAGACAACTCTTCTTCTTCGTCTTCTTCGTCCTTGTATTCAATTCTCTTGAAAAAGAAGGACGAAAACAACGAGAATGATATTAGTACGTCGTCTCCAATAGTGACGTCCACTTCGTTTTTGCCACCACCAATGGAAAAAGACAATAAGAGGAGCTCCAATGGCGGAAACAGAGGGTCTCTGTTCCGGAACATACTTTCTTGTGGCGCTGTGAACACCAACGACTCGGTGCTGGTGATGCGCAACAAGAACCATTCTCAAGAAAATGGTGAGATTGTGTGTAAAGGAGATAAATTGGGAGGGTCAGCCCGGGTTTTTGGCACGCATTGGAACCAAAAGCAACACCTCCACCAAGATCAAAATTCAAGGTAAGTCCATGTTATTATTATGACGTTTACTTCTCTTAATGTCTTAGGTTCAAGATTCGATTGTTACGTTTGCTTATAAGAAAAATCCAAGCTATCAGTGATCATCAAATTTTCATGTACAACTACTTTGTTATATCAACCTAATACAATGCTTATAAACTGATATGTTAATATATATTGATTGGAATTTGATTTTAGGTGGGATTGGTTTGTATTTGAATGTTGTTTGCAGGAAAAGCTATGATGGTGGGGTGAATAGTACAAAGAAGCATAACGAAACTACTCGGCAGAAGCCAGTTGGTGCTGTTTACAAGCCTGTGCGTGGCCCAACTTGCTCGTAAGTCACCTAACCCATTTATTTTCATAATAATTGGTGTAATTTATTCTTATTATTATTTTTAGTATTTGAAATTGACTAGAACATTGTCAATTTAAGTGAGTAAAAGTCAACCAAACAATATAAGCTTGTGAGTTAGACAAGTGTCAATTAAGCATCAAGAAGACTAGTTTACATTTTACAATTGTTGGGAGGTCCATTTTCAACCAACAATATTTAGCATCATTGATCACTATATTTATGAATTAAGTAAAAAAAACTCATTACAATATTGAGGTCAACCCTCAAAACCTGCTTTTGATTCAACCATGAAAACTCATTATAATTTTTAAGTAGTGATGCACAATTGACAAACCTAACATAAATATAATTAAGTTTCCAATATAATTATGTATATTTATATATGCAGGCAATGTGGGAAATCATTTAAGCCAGAGAAACTGCACAAACACATGAAGTCATGTAGAGGAATGAGAGCAATGGCAAGAAAGGCAGGAGCTACTGCAACTTCTGGGGAGAAGCCCCCAATTAACAAATCAACACACAATGAATCTCAATCAGCTTTTAGCTATATGTTGACAAATTGACCATTCATACTTTTTACAAGTAAATATATATTGTTAGACTTTCAAATATCTTTCACTCTTTTTTTTTCTCCTCTTATAATTAAAGGGTTCTGTTCTCTTATACTCCCACTTCTATAGAATCGATACTGTGAAATGGGTATATATGCATTTGAAATGCAATGTGTAATATGCAAGGAAAACATAAATTGTTCTATAAAATCGATACTGTGAAATGAGTATATTTATATATACATTTGAAATGCAAAGTGTAATATGCAAGCCTTTGAGTAGCAAATATCTGAGAGGATGCACATATATAGTTTGGCAAAATCAGAGAACTCATATTCCCCATACTTGCTGCACCGTCCTCATGATTGGTCCTTTATTGGCATTCGATTAGGAGTGTATGATCATCACTTTATTTAAGGTCTCTCAAATTAATCATGCTCTCCGATAGGACATTCAGACTCAGATGTTACATGAGACTCGTAACAATGCTACTACTTTGTTTTTTCAATTCAAAGAGCGTTTGATGATGATATTTTACCAACAACTGCAGCTGCTAACACCTCCACTGAGAGATTCTAATATCGATAAAATTACAAACACTTCTTTTTTTTGAAGGAAAATTACAAACACTTCTTAAAGTTTTTGAAACATTAGTTATGAAAAATGGTGAATTTGTTAAAGTATACTTGTTTAGAGTGTCTGGTCTTGTATGTGAATCATATTAAGTCATTTGGTTAAAATGTCACTTGTGAAACTATATATATGTTGTGCTTACAATTGAAGGACTTGTCTACTTACTCTTTCAATTAATGGATTAATGAGTTCTTTTTTATCTTATGAACTAAGAACTTTGAGGAGAAAGCTTTTCTAGAGAAGGGGGTCACGAGGTGTCCATCGCTCTCTAGCTAGTTAGGAGCAAAATGCACTACTCAGTGTCATTTTTTCGCAAGGAAGAAGCAAAATGTTGGTCTAAGCTGAGGGATGGACCAGCAAGCCAAATTTGTAGAAAACGTTGATGAGGAAAGTGAATTGCTTAAGTGTTATTCTTCTACTAATTGATGATATCCTTAATAAAGTGTACGTGGTTGATAAAATAGTGGTGTTTCCGAACATATGTATGAAACAAATTAAAGTCAATTTTTAAGGAGCTTGATGAATCACAGAAATGTCAGGTTCGATTAATTAGGAGACAACAAGGTAATGGAAATTACAGGAAAAAGGACTATTGTTGCTAAAACCCCACATGGTAACACACGACTCCTCCATTATGTGCAATATATTCCTAATTTGGCACATAACTTGTTGAGTGTTGAGCAATTGATGGATGGTGGTTATGTTGTTTTATCGATGATGGTTGTTGTTCTATATATTCATGATAAAAAAAACTGGCCAGATGGTAGTTTGAATTCCTACGACACAAAACAAAATGTTTCTATTGGGTCTCTGGGTTTGAAAAATTGGGCTTTGGTTCATAAATGCAAAATTGGGCCATCTTTGTTATGGGCATTTGAATGTAAATGGGTTAAAATTGTTGTTTTAGAAAAATATGTTTGTTCAAAAACTGATGGTCTTGATTTTTGTGAATTTATGAGAAATAAAGTAGAAATTCATTTCTAGTAAAAAATTTAGGGTTTGTGCCTCTCTCTTTCTCTCTGCCATTTTGAGAGTCGGTTAGAGCTTTTTGTTCGACTACGACTGCTTTTGATTATCAAAGCGGTGACAGTCTCTTGGAATTGCATATAACAAATTGCGATATTTCTCATTCAGATAGCGAGTCTTGTTTTGATAGCAAGCTAGGGGTTGTTAAGATTTGCAGTACGACGTAGATCGCGGTAGGTAATTTATTGGTGTGCGCACATGGGAGCAGGAGACGGTTGCAAAGAAGGAGAAAGTGACTTGGAAGGTGGTGGTTTGACCAAAGTCCTCGGATCAACTTTCGAGTTTGTTGTCGAATCAGATGGAAAACCCGATGGTTGCGAGGAGTCGTTGGAAAAGCCACCCACGTGGTCGCCTTGAGCTCCAAGTGCAATCTATATCAGTTGTTCGTGCCCTCCATGCTGGAGGGGGGATTCTAGTACTTACAACTTGATAATTCAGGCTGATGGGGAGTATTCCAGTGCCTTTGGTTTGATTATTCGAAATGTTTTAGCCATTGTGGCTCAGTTTGATAGTGTTAATTTTTTGTTTTCGGGTTGGTTTGTGAACCAAGTAGCTCACGAATATTAGTTAGATTTGTATTAGTTAAATTTTTTATTTTTTATTAGACTTATCTGGGTGGGTTGATTTTCAAACCTCTAGTTCTATATCGATTTTGTTATCCTTTTATATGAATCAGTAAATTATAATTAAGTATTTTAAAAAAAAAGAGAGTAGAAATTCATTTCTTGTAGAGAAATCTTGAAGTGCTCCTAATTCTCTTATATTGCTGGATGTTGATGTATGTGGTTCTATGCTCTTTACTCTTTAGGTATATTTTCATGTTTGCTATGATTACATCCCATGAGTTGGGCTTAGTTCTTGAAATACAAATAAAAAACTCGTGAGAATTTCAAGAAATTCAAGAAAATTGTTGAGTTGTGATTTGTGGGTTATGTTATTTCCTAACTACTCAATAAGTGGGTGAATTACCTTTGTTGGTATCGAATTAGAAGTAAAAAGAAGTGATTTGTTGTTAGGGGAGCATGTTGTCCATTTTCAAAATAGTAATAATATCACAATTTGTGATGAAATTGTAACGGAAAAATTTCTCTCACAAATTTTCGTTATAGTTTGCAATTTTTCTTGTAGTACCATAGTTTTCAAGTATAAAATATTATATGTTTTTTTATAAACGACGGGACAACAAGCCTACAAATGCATGTGTTTCTCACATCCGAGTTAGTTGTTAGCTCTCCCCTTAAACCCCATAAATCTCACCTCATACCGTTAACAAGAAGGCTCGAACCTGAGATCTCAAAAGAAATCCAAAACGCATCAACCGTTTGGCCCAACATGCATTAGTATAAAATATTATATGTAATTGTATTATAACTAGTGTAGATCACGTGCGTTGCACGGGCAAAAAAAATATACACAATTATTATTTTTTCTACAAAATTAATCATATTATATGTACTCATATTACAAAACATTAACTACATAACTTTATCGGATACACATAAAATAAAATTACATATCAATTGCCGCTTGATACTTGCTCATT
>JAYMTF010005660.1:0-11256 GCA_036897485.1 Pelargonium nanum | reverse complement strand
ACCAGCATTAGTGGAGAACGAGAAGAAGTTATTGGAGAAGATCAACATTCTCTGCTTGATGGAAATTATTTTCAGGTATCCCTATTTAAGCAGTGAGTTGCTACTTTTGGTGACCCCCATGGACCAAGTAGAGATTATCTTGTTATTTTGTGTTTAGTAACATGAGATATCTTTGTTGCAGCCGGCCATCGGAGGATCGAACTATTCCGTTGAAGATCATTGCAGATCGCACAAAACTTTCTGTAGAGGATGTGGAGCATCTGCTTATGAAGAGCCTTTCTGTAAGTCCATATGTTCTTGAAATCATTATGATGAATTATATGATTAAATATCTCAGCATCATTAATTGCTTCCAGAATCCATTACCTTTCATTGTAATCTAAATAACACCTGCACCTCTCAAAGTAGTTTTATCCTTGTAAACATCATGTTTGGTCTGTCTCTCTCTTTACACAGAAGTATCCAAGAAACTTTACTGCTTGTACAACTAGGTTTCCGTCATAACTGTTATGTTTTTAACTATAAAAAATGAATCTAGTATGTTAAGTGGACATGGATTTTATAAATGATTTTGACCAATATGCATATGTTTCTAAATTAAGAATACCAATACCCCAAAACATATATGGATGAAAGGACACAACAGATTTTGTTGGGACCTTGTGTATCCCATTAGGATTTCACAGATTTACAGGGTTCTTGTTCTCAACTACTGGCCTTATTGTTACATACCCAACTTGAAACTTGTAACCAGCGTAATCAAGTAATTATGCGAGCGAAATGACTAGCCAAGTTTCCTTGAAGAAAAACACTTGGGGGTAGTACAAGTGATCATTCATATTGCAGTTATAAATTGAATTGTTCGTATTAGCTGTAAACATGTCATTAACTTTTGGTGCAGGTTCATCTTATTGAGGGCATTATTGATCAAGTTGAGGGAACAGTATATGTTTCATGGGTGCAGCCCAGAGTTCTGGGAATTCCACAGGTCAAATCCTTGCGTGATCGGCTGGACAGTTGGTTGGACAAAGTACACACTGCTTTAATATCCATTGAAGCAGAAACACCCGATCTTGTGGCATCATAATTTTGTTAGCCTGTTTCTTGATTTCCATCTGCTCATTGTGAGATGTCAACCAAGAAGACGGAAAGGAAAGGAAACACAACAAATATGGTGTGAAACATGAGTTTAGTGCAAGTCACTTGGGCAGTTACTTTCTTTCGATGCTTCATTTTGTATGGTCTTGAATCATTTTTCTGGAAGGAGCAGTCGCCTCGTGTATTGTTAACTCTGTTTTAGTTGTCAGTTCAACAGTCCCGCCTTGAGACTCAGTGGATCAATTGAAATTCGGCTGTTTAGACTTTATAGATTGATTATGGAGTTATATAAACCTTGGGTTTTCCTTTGATACGACCGCTTCTATATGATTGCCTTGTTTACCGTAGCTTCTGCCCATGGTTGGAATATATATTACTTCCTATTCATATCCATATTCTTCTAATTCTGGTTAGATACTCCTAGTAACTGAAATCGAAACCATTGATACTGATGTTTAAAAATAAATCAAACTATAAGTATCCTTATTTGGATGACCAACAAGAATATCACATTTTCCCTCTAATCTAAATAGCTATATATAATTATAAAGAACGTGTTACTCTTGCCCGACATTAGCGTATAGCGAAGAGCTCATGTCGGTACTGTAAAATGAATCCTCCGGTCCACCGTAACAGCTATCCTCCTTCTCGTCGTCCCACTTAAGAACCTCCCTTATATACTTGAAGGCCTCATCTATGATCACTTGATCCCTTGCTCTGGCTTGCCACACAAACAGCTTTCGACCCGTGAGAGACGCATAAAGTTCTTTGAACCTCTTTGCGACGTAGTAGTAAGCCTGGTGGGCTAGTGATTGATTGTTGTTGTTGCTGTTGCTGTGGGGCTGCACCGGACTGAACTCACCGAACCATTCACATACGCTTATGGGCACTCGATTAACCTTCTCTTCAAAGAGATCGTACTTGTTTAGTATCAACACGAAAGGCGTGTCCTCAAAGCAAGGGTGCCTGACCATTGTCTCAAAGAGCTCTCGGCTTTGTATCATTTTGTTTTCAAGTAAAGCCCCACTTCCACTGTTCTCTGCAGCAACCCACATCTGATCATAATCAGTAAGCGAAACACAGAAGACTACTGCACGCGCATCTTCAAACATCTCCACCCACTTGCACCCCTCGTTCATTCCCTTCGCGTTTACCCTTACAAGCTGGTATCTATGAGCACAACATAGAACTTATAATGGTCAGAATTGTGATTGTGATTCAATACTTGGGTGTTGGTCATGACAACAGACAGAGGTAAAAATAAAAACACTACTTGGTCGGAGGCTGGGGTGGAGCTTCCAGATTATCTGTATACATTTCAGACATTGGGCTGCGATCATCGAGTAAGAATTCCATGAAAGCCAAACCATTCCCTTGGGTGACACCTTCTGCATAAAGTATGTCTCTCTCCGAGGGTTCATATTCATTGCTCGATACCTCAACAGCCTAAACGAGATGAGTCACAACACCAATAATCCAGATTGAGTTTATTTAAGTGTGTGGTTAGGTGCTATGGACTTAAAACATATAAATTTGGATGAGAAGTTCATATGGACTTCGTAAAATACCCGGCTCAAGAAGTACTCTGCAACATCTGGAAGGAAATGAAGTTCATCTTTTCTTTTATATGTTTCCTGTATAGCAGGATCCTTCCATACCTCTTCTACCAATGGAGCATACTCGCGTGTTGCAGCAGGGAAGAATGCATCCATATCTCCAGTAGCTATGATGTCGAGAAGCCAGTCAGAGAAATGCTTCAACCTTGGGTGGATGGAATATACACACTGATCACTTTCATTGAGGCCAGCCTCTCCACCTGATAAAAGTATGATCTAAGTAATGAGTATTGAAAGCATTGGTATTGTTGTTTGCTAATTGTTTACAAATACGATGGTCAACATTATCATAGCAATATTTGAACTTATTGTTGGAAATACTACTATTTTGAGAAAATTCTGTTACCCTAAAACAGTTGACTTGGAACTTGCAGCACATTTGTAACCATTAAGATCAAATAGCATAGCCAGAGGGACACATATACTATACACCTTCTGGTTCAAGTAAACATTTAATTTCACTCTTGCTTTATTCTTAACCCAAACAGAACAATATGAATATATATAGGGACAAGCTTTGTAAATAAATTACCCATATCACTGTTTTGGTCTTGAAACTCTGGTGATTTTGTACTAGTGATGGCCTCCTCTTCAAAACGCTCTCGTCCATCAAGCAAAATGCTGAGATATCTGTACATGCTGCTCTGTATCATCAGTTTAATATCCTGCAGTTCTTCCACTGTAAATTTGTTCCCGTACAAAAGCTTGGCCTGCTCAATAATACATAATGAACAAGGAAATTAAGTATCAAACTTTATGGAACAATCATGAAAGGACCATAAGTTCCCCAGAGTAGGATTTCACTCAAGTGGTGTTCAGCAAGGAGACAACAAAACCAGATAATGCTAATCCAATTAGTTTACTAATTTAAAGCATGAGTTTAACTTCAAGTATTATATATTGTGTAAGTAGTCAAAACTTAAATGAATAAACACACTCAACCACAATATATGAAGTTACATGATCTCAAGTGCATATTCCTCGGTGACAGAAAATTGTGCACATCATCACTCAAGCAGATAGATTGTAACTATAAAAATTATAGTCTATGTTCTTTTATGGCCTTATTTTTCACCAGTTCCAACTAGAATGACAATGTCGCACAGTAAGCAAGAAAGATAAAAATCTTGGATGAATCCTCAACAAAAAAAAATCTGAATATTTGGCAGGAAACCTGAAAATAGATTCTGAGGGCTAAAAGAAAGTTTTTTTTTTTTTTTTACAGACACAACTCATATTGATTACCTATATATAAACATGACTGAGTATCAACCAAATTCTTGAACAAGAAAACTCTTGTATACTAAATATATATTCAATGCATAAACTTTAATAAAACTCAACCAATACAAATCCACAAAAAAAATAATACGGATATGATAAGCATGACTGAGTATCTACAAAAAGAAAGTTTTTTTTTTACAGACAACTCATATTGATTACCTATATATAAACATGACTGAGTATCAACCAAATTCTTGAACAAGAAAACTCTTGTGTACTAAATATATATTCAATGCATAAACTTTAATAAAACTCAACCAATCACAATCTTCAATACAAATCCACACAAAAAAATACGGATATGATAAATTTTATAGCCAAAAAATTTGTGCAGTTGACTTGTTTACCAAAAACTGTAATCCTTATTAATTATATATTTTTTAAAAAATAAAAAATGCATTGGTGGATGCAATAACTAGAACAACTTGAAAGCCATTGGTCATTAGAAAGATTCACTTCTAGGGAGTAGGGATCATACCTGCTTGAAGATTGTGCTTGTTCCAGAGCCTTGAAGTCCAAGTAGAAGCAGTTTCTGGATCTGTTTCTGCTCTAGATAATTTGGAACGGTAGTGTAATTGCTAGCCTCATCTCTTTGTCCATGAGGTTGACCATGGGGCATAGGCAGAGAGAACAAAGTACACACAAACCGTATTGATGCCTGTCTAGCGGGATATAAATACAAACTATTTCATACAGGACACGTGATCTAGTACAAGTTATAAGTTTCTAGGTAGGAGGTTCTAGCACATACCTTCTCCCATATGTTCCCTCTGATATTATTCTGACCTTCCTCCTCATAGCGACCATCATCATACACCCAAAAATGAGTATCACGAGGGCACTGCACATTTGCTAGCTGAAAGCATCAAGAAACTGCATTAATAATCATTCCCAACAGCAACAAACCGAAAAATGTACATGACAATAGAGGTTATAATTATAGTAAGAAAGAATAAATGCGAGAAACTGGTTTTGCTAACATGATACGTATCTGTGGAATTCTAACTGCACCTATCATATAGAGCAAAAAGACCCCAACACAACCTTTCGTGATAAAAAGTTGCAAACATAATTCTGCTATTTTTTATTTTGAAATAAAAGCATTGGTCAAACATCCTAGTATAATTTTTTCAAACATATATTTCTCACCATACACATATCGGACTGGTTGAGGAGCAGCAGCTCCCAAGGATCAATTTAATAAAGTAAAATTCCATGGCTTGAGTTCAGTTTGGGGTGTATTCATCTAATAACTTCAAGATTAGTAACTCAAGGTGTATAATTAAATGTTCAGCAAACAGCAAGAAAGATCCCCCGTTGATTTTAAGATTGATAAATGGTGAACACAAATAGGATAACACTACAGAAAGTATTATTGAATATGAAACCTGCAATGATGGTACCACACACACACACACACACACCTGCAATCACAAAGCAAACAGGATAGAATTAAAAGTGAAATTGTTGAAAACCAATTGGTTTTCTAATTGATCTTCTGTTATCATGTAATATCCTACTAGTTATAACTCACAAGAAAAACCCAGCGAGTTGATGTGGTTCCAAGTTTGGAAAAACAAAGGTCTTACCCTTAGCACCCTCAACTCAAGCTTTGTAATTTCTCGGCCATTGATGTAAACTTCAGTATTTCCATTGCTTGCATTAGGGCCGAGTTTCCCAGAGAAATGTAAGTTCGAACTTATGATTCTATCTGGTTTGTCTCCCTCCTGATAAATAGACAAGTACATTTGTTCAAAGCAACTCTGATTATATGAGGGCAAAAGAAATACTAAAAAGAACACATAATGCTAACAAGGAAGATATTCAATTAAATATACCATAACAAACATGCATTTACCTTTCCCCAGAAACCAGATTCCTTGTCATACCAATATCTACCAGGCTTTAACTTCTGTGGAGGTAGAGGACATCCGAGTAGTTCAGCCATCTCTTCTGGTTTCAGAGGAAATCCATTCACAATAAGCTGCTCTGGTCGAAGCTGATTAGCAGAACATTCTTTTTCTGCCTTCCTAATCTGCTTGACTTCCAAAGGACTGAGCAATCGAGATAACACTCTTGAATGTTTACCCAACTTCAACCGCTTTGATTCATCAATGGGCTGACCAATGCAAGTTAAACATTTTCGCCCTTCGGGCATGGATCCCATTGCCCTGAGCACACAATTGCTGCAATACTTAGCATCACAAACGAGGCATGACTCCTTGGTTTCCCACTTACTTTTTCCACACCTGTAACAAATTCTTCTTTTCTTCTTTTCTTTTGAAATGCCAACATATGCTGGAAGGACTGTCTTTTCAACATCAGCCTCTTTCCGCTCAGATCTATCTACACTATTAAAAGTAACTACAGGTGTCCTCTTGACTTCATGAGCTACTTCTTTCGGAGGATTACTTGGAGGATTGTGGACCGGAACAGGTGAAGCTGAAGGGGATGCTGAAGAAAAATCAGGATTATGCAAAACAGAAACTACCGATTCCGAGCTTCCAGATACTCTTGGACTTTGGAGAGACAAACTTGTTGTCACCCCAGCAATACAAGATACTGGCAAAGGGATTGGATCCATTACAGGTGGACCTGACTGGGATACTGATCTCTGGGAATTTGAAAGCGGTTCTGCAGTTGGGATCGAGCGTGAATTTACATCAAAAGGTTCAACTTTAGGAACTTCATAAGATACAGGTGGACCCTTATACTCCATAGCTATTGAGTAATCAAGATTAGATGCATCTTCAGGGGGGGAAGCTCCGGGCGGAAGCATCTTTTCCACCACCTCCCTCCAATTCCCACCCTCTCTTTGCTCCATTTCTAACAAAATGCTACTTATCCCCTTAACCTAAAATTTGCAGGTGCCAATAGTATGATTGTAACAAGCATCTGTAGCTTCCAACGAAATGTTAAATCCCCGAAGATACTAATAATAGCAGCATAAGGAAGTTTTATTACAACTCATAAGGATTTCAAGCAACAAAGACACGCAGTTAAATTAAGATATATCCACCAAGCAGCCGCAATCAGTCATTCATTAAGAGGTCACCTTTTGGAAGCCTAGAACCAACCACAAAATTATCATTAATTTGATCCAAATTCAAAGCAATGACAAAACTAAATTCAACTATTCAGAGTCAAAACAAATTCACAAATTATGACCCGTCACCTATCAGCAAATACCCAAACTGTGACTTCCTAGAAAAAATACTCTAAACCCATCTGAGACTGACCAATTCACAGTCAATTTAAGCAAACCCAACTTGCAAAATCAGTCATTTCTCAGCTTTACGAAACTTTCAAAGTCAAATAATACTAACGAAATCAAAACCCTAGAAGCTTACAACTGTGACATATTCAAAGAAACAGAGATTGTCCACCATACACAAACCATAAAAATGACATTTTTAAAGCAAATGTTGAAACTTTGGTGGAGGTGAGAGTCAAATATTACCAGGTAAAGAGACAAAGCGAGCGATAATCTTCAGCTTGAATCTTGTGAGCTTTTTGGAGCTCTGTGATGCTCTGGACTTGGAGAAGCAAAAAGCTTAAAAGCTTTCTCAAGAAACAGCATTGATTTTATGAGACGGAGTTGATGAAAGCAACAGCTACTTAGGAAAGAGATATTTAGATTTCAGAGAGAGAAGAGAAAATTTAGCGGGACCCGCCTTCTTCACTCTTGGATAATTAGTTGGTTCGTGACGACGATGACTGGTGAGAGAGTGAAGCACCACGCGCGAGATGAGCGAGTGTATGATGAAGTCGCACGACCAAGATACTTACTGTCTCAACCACGCGCTACGGATGGGGCGTGGAGCCACAAGCGATCAAGAGCTGTTGGATCATGAGAGCATCTAATCTGGCGCTCTAACGAGAGCCGGCAATCTGGATCCGAATTCGCGGACATCCGAAATTTAATCCGAGAAAAATCTGATTCAATCTGATCTGATCAATTTTGGATCGGATAAATCCGGATTTGTCTAATCCGATCCGAAAAATTATCGAATCTTATATTTCAATCAGAAATCCAAACTAAATCCGATCCCATCTGACCGGTTGCCACCTCCTAGCTCTAACCTACTACAGTATGAACACCCCCAAATTTATTTATTTTCTAACAATTTAGAATAGCATAGTTAACAATGCCTACGAGTTCATGCTATCGACGTTTTGTAAACGTGTAAGGAGCTCTGATAAAAAACATAAAAAGCAAAAGCATATAAGGAGCTGTAAGAAGGGAGTGAAAACTATAAGGAGTTGTAAGAAAACGCTCCAAAAAGTCAATTATAGACTTATAGTTTAACAATGCCTGTGAGTTCAAGCTATCAAGGGCTTATTTGTTATCTCCCTACCTTTCAACAATTATATCAGTCCACATCTTCATATATAACTTACAAATGTCACCAAATCTGAAGATCATTTTCATAATTTAGCAGATACAGGATCAAGAATATGAACTATTCTATATGAACTGAAGATACGGCTGCCGTGATTTCATTTGTTCGTGGATCACCGCTTTCTATTGAAACACCCCGGGGATCTTCTCTAACTAACAGGGCTAGAACATTGAGTGAGCTCCATACTTTGGCCACATTGCTGCTAGAGTCACCCAATGTGACAGCAAAGACCGCGTCAAATCCACCTGCTCCAGGAACTCCAGCCAACAAAACTCCTTCCACTTTCATAGTAGCATCCAAGAGCTGAGTTTGCGATTCAGGTTCAATCTGCAATTTTGAAAAGTTGAAGAGATTGCTCAACACATACATGAAAGAGCCTCATGGTAATGAAACAATCCGGGGAAATAAGTTTCACTATCTCATAGAAGAGTACATTGCCTATTGTTTCTATTCGTTTCATCATGCTCAGCGTGCTAAAGACTTGTTTACTTTCTCTTCTTCTTTACATATTTTATTGGAAATATTCTAATTGTATTAACCAATTCATAATAAGATGGTCAAAATAGAAAATGTCTCAACTCAATGGTTCCAATGGGAAAATATAGAAAGGAAAATCATAGAACCGTAGGAATCAATATATTAATTTCGAGAAACTTTCCCCTCATATGGTAGAGCAACCATGATCCATCTAAATTAAGCTTTTTATAATTTATACGGAAATATAAGAAAAAATTCAGAAGTAAAAGAAGACGAGAGGTAAATGAAAAGAAAAATGGACTTACCGGAACACCTGCAGCCTCACCCATCTGGCGCATATGATATCTGATGTCAAGCATTACAGCTCTTGTCCCCAACAGTGCTTTAACAATTGCTTCTTGACTTGGTCCAGGGGCTTGCTCCATCCACTGCTCATGCAATTTGCAAGAACATCTCAAAACATCAAATAAGGGACAGTGGTGAAAAAAAAAGTTGCTACAAGGTGAAAGCTAATTTAGCCAAATGATAGAAGTGAAAAAATCACTCAAGCTTGGTGGGGCAGGTGGATTTTGCAATTTCAACTTCTTCTAGATATCTCAACAACTAACAACAAAGTTCATGATATGAAACTAAGCTTGTTCTAGTATTAAATTGCAATAACTTCTTCCATCACCATGTAAAACAAATTTTCAATTAATGTTCACATATCATTCCTCTAGGCTTTTAACAGAAAGGTTTTGCTAGATTTTATGACAAGATCAAGACTGCAACAATGTGTCAACAACTATTCAGAAGATGAAATCTGGGCAATTCCTTTGAAAAAAAATAAAATAAACATAAATACGAAATTCCTTAAAACATATGGTTGCCAAAAATTTCTGGTCTGTTAGTAAATGATTTCAACATAAATAAGTCTAAAAAATTCATTTTTTATCCTTCTATCTTTGTAAGTGAGAAATAACTTGATGCTTCACTTCACGCTTTCTTGAAACAACAGCATAATGTTGCAACAACACAAGAACAAGGTGTTCAGAAGCGGGTTCTGGAAAAAAACTAGCCTTATATCTCCAGTTATATCATATCTTCATTGCTAATAGACATCAGCAAAAGTTAATCTTCCAGGATATGGACCTCAATGAAATACTATGTACCGTTACTAAGCAATTTTATTTTTATATTACTATCCTTAAAATGTGAGAAATAATGAACTTGAGGAATACCTTATCTGATTTCAGAATGCTGCAAATGTTTATCATGGATTTATATGCATCCCAGTGTTCTTCTGCCAATCTGCTTAATATACAAAGTTGTGCTTCAAGTGCTGAATTTGCTTCTGACAACTTTCTCCATGTCTCTAGGGATTTCTGAGGGTCAGATTTCTGCCACTTTTTTACAGCACCTACCATTGATGGTGTGGATGAACCCCCAGTTCCTGGTTCTCCTAGTAGCTAAAGAAAGCACCATAATCATTTGAGAAAAAGCATTGCTTCAATATGATTGAGAACAGAGACAAGCTTAACAACTGTACAACGTTCTTCTTTAGAAAAACTAAGCCATTCCCCAAACAGTGTTGGGGTGGCTACATGAACCCTTTAGAAAAACTATTTGGATTGCTCTGCTCGTATTTTATATATCAAGTTCCAAATGCTCTCACTTGGCTATATTGGCTAGCCAATTTATATTTTATAAGCTAACTGCATATTTACTTCCACTAATAGGAATTTCAATGAAGAGTTTTGAAAAGATATTTTTCTCCTAGGCCGATGATGCTAAAGGAAAGTGACATTTGGTCATCAGATCTAGTTGTCCTTTTAATATCTACATCCACACAACAAAAATACTAGTATTAGCAAAACCTTAAACCTTAACATACTTACAAGAGTCATTAGAGGGGGCAAGGAAAACTTGGTCCTCTCATGGTCCCACTTTCCTTTCAGGATCCCAGCAATAACCTCTTTAGATGACATCCCTTTAACCTGTGATATCATAATGCAAAATGAAATGTTTATAAAGAAACGAATTCTCACAAAAGAATCCCACAAAACATTCATTAAAAATTTGTCAGTGATATCTGTTCAGCCTAAACTAACACTTCTTACCATCAATTTTATTTTAATATCCATTTAAATGGAAGGAAATATTTAAATCTCAAAATTTTAGTGATTTTCCCCTTAAACTAATTTGTATGAAAATGCTTCAATGGCAAAGGCTAGTAGAAAAAAATCAAGTATAGAAATCTAAGTGAGTCACAAGTACCATACTTTTCCTTCCTTTAACATTTCTTTATCTTATACTCCCTCCGTCCCAAAATGAGAGTACTGTTTGTCTAAATTTTTTGTCCCAAAATGAGTGTCCTGTTTCTATTTTTATGTTATTAT
>JAYMTF010005659.1:0-11256 GCA_036897485.1 Pelargonium nanum | reverse complement strand
TATGTTGGTTTTGGGGATTGCATTTCCAACATTTGTTATTATTATGTTCTAATTGAATGAGTTTTTATGTTTTTTTTTTAATTCAACAAGCAATCAATTATTCAACAAGCAATCAATTTATTAGTTCATACATTGCTTTCTTACATTTTTTATTTTTTATTTTTCACTCTTAAACTCTTTTATGTTCTTATGTGAGATAATTTAAGAAAATCTTTTTTATAATTCATTTATTGTATTATAAATTTGAAAAAATATTTTAATCATATAATTTTAAAAATATTGAGTGCGATAAATATACATATACATTTTTATTGGCTATTCATACAAAAATTAAAAATTAAATAACAATTAATTTTAGTAATTTAATTAAATATTATTTATCTATATAATTATTTAAATTAATTATTATGACACTCAACCGTGCGTCGCACGGGACTCCGTCTAGTGTTTTCTAAAAATAATGTGTGGTTATAATGTAATTTATGGAGAAAATGATACAATTCAAAACACCATATGAGCACTTAGATTAAAAAGTGGTTCAATTTTATACTTCAATCCAAATTTTGAAGTTCAAATTTTAGTATATGTGTTATTATTATAATTTTCTAACTTCAAAAGTACATTATTGCTTAAAATTTGAAAATAGTTACATATTCAATGTTATTTTGGAGGACACTTTTTTTTTAAAATAACAATGTATGCCGTAAAATTAGATGACCTTTGTAACACATAAACATCCAAAAACCTACGAGAGTAAATGAAAGAAAATTAAACTGTCAAATCAACCAGGCAAGTTGTTTATGTGAAAAATCATAAGACCATATCAACTTGAACCACTTATAATATAATGTCAATCTCAAACATTATCTGGAATACCATCTTTCAGTCACTCAAGACTCTTTAGCACCAACTCACCTAATTAGGCTAAGTATAGATATCCTCTCGTTCAGCCTGCAAAACTTGAATCACATGAAATGCGTCAAACTCGACACAATGCTCCTGCAAACCCCGGTCCACAACTCATTCTTTTTTTTTACGGGAAACTCGTGTTTCACTAATAGAAAGAAAATTCATTACAAAGAGATAAAATATCAACCAACACTAATCCTAACCGAACGAATTTAAGCACCTAACTAAGGAAATATAAAGCAAAAGCAGAACCAAAGTAACACCAAATTAAACTCTCAAGACCCACACATTCAAACCCAAAAACCTGTACTCTTTCATATCGAGTACTAGAATACAACCCAAATAAGGGGCATTGGTTAAAACAACTCATTCTTGTTAATTGGTAAAATATTACTTGTAATTAATAAAATGTGAAGGAATAAAGGTTTAAAACTATTCCTTTTGAAAATATAGTTCATATGACATTTTATAGATATACTTCCCCAGCTTGGAATACCTTTATTTTATCATTTGAGCTACGATTGTATTATCAAAAAATATATATAGTACTAGTTTGTGCACCCGTGCGGTGCACGGGTATTGTTAACGAATTTTAACGAACTCATTTAGTTAATTAAAAAAATTGTATAATAAATTAAAATAACTGTAGTAATGGTATAAATTTAAATTTCTAAAATTAAACTTTTTATTATAACTTCATTAATATATTGATGATAATTTATTTACAACTTATAGTATGTTGATTTCAACAAAAAAAAACTTATAGTATATTAGTTACCTTATTGTACATTAGGGTTAATTTTATAATTATGTAAAGATTTGTGGCAAAACTAAAAATCTGATGACGTGGCGGTCTAATACACATTATAAACCTGTTTTTTGGTTAAGATTTTATAGTATGTATAGATTGATTTGGCAACTTAACTATTAAGTAGTCGAGGATTTATTGTGGAACAATGAAATTTGAGACCCAACCATAATTCTTCAACCAAGTCATATTGACATTCGTGTTCTTGGAACTTGGATATGCATAAAAAGGTTCCAACTTCCAACTAATTTGAACATGGTTGGTGTGTTTTTCATCACATGGCATGTGAAGGGTCCATATTAAACCCAAAACCATTCAAATTCCCTACACTACAGTGAAAATATCCAAACATGGCACCATCGTTTAACATTATATAAGGTGGCCTTCTACACTGAGTTGCACCCATATATCCAAACATGGCAGCCATCAAAATCAGCTTGAAGCTCTTGGTAGATACTTCTGGAGAGAAAGTTCTTTTTGCAGAAGCTGGAAAGGATTTTGTGGATTTCCTGTTCAACATTCTTGCATTACCAGTAGGCACTGTGATCAGGCTCCTCACTGCCAAGAAAATGGTTGGCTGTTTGGGAAACCTCTATGAAAGCATTGAAAACCTGAATGCAACATATATGCAGCCAAACCAGAGCAAGGACTCTGTTTTGAAGCCAAAAACATCCATCTGTGGTGCACAACTACCTCTTTTACTGCCCAACACCACATCCTCATCAACACCAAGAAAACTGTACAAGTGTGTGCATTATAACAATCAACAATATGATTACGACTACGATTGCAACCGTTGCTATATCAAATGCCGTGGCTATGTAGCTGATGATCGGTGCTCAATCTGTCCCAATTGTGGCAGTCTCATGAGCGTGCATGTAACTTATGTAGCTCCTCCTAAATCAGCTGCATCATCTACAGATAGTGATGGTGAAGGGGGTTGTTACTTACATGGTGATGGATGATTTGGTGATGAAGCCCATGTCTACCATTTCAAGCATTGCTCTGCTCAATCAGTTCAATGTCAAAGACTTGGGGGCTCTTCAAGAGAAGGTGGTTGAGTTGGGCATGGAAGAGGTATTGCACTAAAGTAAATACACTCTCTTCATATTATTTGTAAACATGATTTTTTACTTTTTTTATGGACTTATGATGTGTGGCAGGGCATGGAGTTGCTGAGGGCTTCCTTGATGTCACAGACTGTGCTAACTGATATCTTTTTTCTAAGGAAGTGATGTTGTTGGTTATGCAAGTACTATTTTCATTTGCTAGTTTGAGAAATTGTTTTTTGTTTTTGGTAATGATGTAGCACTGTAGCAGATTGATCTGAAGCAGTTACTAATGTTGAAAAAATGTACTTGGCTTAGTTAAGCAAACCTTTTGATCTTCATTTATCTTCATATGTTTTCGGCTCTTCAGATGTGGAAAAAAAATATCAGTTTTGATGAACCAAACAAATATTTTTGTTTATTCAGCTGAAAGTTTCGTACATATATCAAAGCCCAGATGACACGGTTCTCTACATCAAAAGCTTTTCTTTCTTTCTCGCTCCTTCCTTGTGTTTTCGGCATGTCGTCCATTGCTTTCTCTTTCAATGATTGGTGTAGAGACCCTGTTTCGACACTCGATAGTTGATTGTTTATTTTGATCCCCGTACTTTTATTCGCCTTAGGTCTTTATTCAATAAAAGCTTGCTAATCAAAATAAAAAACTGAAAGTTTCATATTGAGTTTAAAAATTTAAGAAGAACTAGAAATTGATTTTTATTTAATTATTATGTTTGTAAGTTAAAAAAGTTATACCAACACCACCTAGATTAATCGTAATCATATAACACTTAAGTGTGATCCCATAATAACGCAAATTAATTGCTTGGTTCAGATGATTGTAATCCAAAATGTGGGTTCTTAGTTAAGACTTGAGGTGTTGGTGGTTATAATTTATTTATAACTCAATCTGAAAAAAAAAAAATTAAAAAAAAAATACACCTCATAGACTCATAGTTTAAGTTACTGCTTTGTATATTAGAATAGATACCTACGCTTTTACAACCTAAAGTTAAGGAATCAGATCAATCACGATTCCTGAGATCAAGATGTTTCCTAATATTGTTGTACAACGTTAATGGAATTGGGATTTGAATCGAAGAGCTTTCTCTACATATAAACCCAAACCCATACTTTATTAGCAGTTTAGCACAAAGTAAATGTTAAAACCTTTGGAAATTCCTCAAAAATCAAAAGATGGCAGCCACTAAAGTGAGCTTGAAGCTCTTGGTAGATACCAGTAGCAAGAAAGTTCTTTTCGCGGAAGCTGGAAAGGAATTCGTGGATTTCTTGTTCAGCATTCTTGCCTTGCCTATAGGAACTGTGATCAAGCTCCTTACCGCTAACAAAATGGTGGGTTGCTTGGGAAACCTCTATGAAAGCATTGAAAACTTGAATGCAAAATATATGCAGCCAAAGCAGAGCAAAGACTGTATCTTGAATCCCCAAGCACCCATCTGTGGTGCACGACTACACCTGTTACTGCCCAACGCTGAATCGCCAACAACTAGAAAAGTATACAAATGTGTGAATTACAAGCAACGAGGATACGACAGCTATGGTTCCACCACTAAGTACCTCAATTGCCGAATGTATGTAGCTGATGATCCACTCTCGGTTTGTCCCAATTGTAATAGCCTTATGAGTAGCACTGTAAATTATGTAGCTCCTCCTAACACAGCTCCAGCAATTGCCTCATCACCAAGTACTGGTGATGAAGGAGGTTATGTGAAAGGAGTTATTAGTTATATGGTGATGGATGATTTGGTGGTGAAGCCCATGTCTACCATTTCAAGCATTGCTCTGCTCAATCAGTGCAATGTCAAGGACTTGGGGTCTCTTCAAGAGAAGGAGGTTGAGTTGGGCATGGAAGAGGTACCCTATACCACCTTCAACATATAATTGATAATGTCTTTATGATTTTTCTGATATATATGGTTCTCTGATACAGTTTCATTTTGGTGTATGTTGTTTTGGCATGGCACTATTGCAGGGTATTGAGTTGCTGAGGGCTTCCTTGATGTCAAAGACAGTGTTAACTGATGTCTTCTTTCTCAAGAAGTGATGTTGCTGATGTTTCTTGAAAGTTGGCTATGGAAGTAATAGAAGTATTTTTAATTTTGAACACTTGAATATGGTTTTTCTCTGCTTAATTCAAAGCACTTGTAGTAGAACTTTAAAATGCAGACAGCAATCACTAATACACTAATGTTGAGAAAACAACAGTCTCTGGAATTAACCTCCTCTTTTATGTGTTGTGACAAATTTTTCCTTTGTGCATTGCTTCTATCCCCAACAGCTTCTGATTTATGCGATTAATATCCCTTGCAAGGTTCATGACCGGTAGGTTGGTATGCCTAAGCTAGAAAGCAAAAGTAAGAATTTGAAACATTCTAGAGTGATAGAATTGATCTTGAAAGTGCATTTGGAATTTTGTTGTCCTTCTCAAGCCTATACCCAATGGTGTAGTCATGCCTCAATAGTTATACCAGACAATTTATTTTTCTTTGGACTTCGTATGATTTCGTCATGCATACATTTAATACTCCGGTCATCAGTTCTCACTACGAACCTATGTCCCAATAAGAAGGGTCTCCATCTTTTAACAACTTGCTCAATAACTTAGAGTTCTCATATGTAAGCAGATTTATGCATTATGGGAGAGAATTTCTGAGAGTAGTGTATGCTACAAGACATTCTGGCTGAAAAAATATGGTAATGCCAACACTAGTGCTTTAGTCACATTTGTTTTAGGGGCTTAAGAAGCAGTTGTGGCCTGAGGATACTGTTTGAAAGAGTCTTGTTTAGGAAATCTGTCATGGAAGAAGAAATCTTTGGAAACCCATTAATGAAAAATTTAGGCTAAACTGTGGTTAGTTGGAATGATTTTCATCGTGAATAGCAATAGGCTCCTATGCACGTCTTCCTCCTCCATTGATTGGTTACCAAACCCTTCCCGAGTTCCAATGAGTGCAGGCTTCCATTGGCCCATTCAAATCCCAAAACCCCAAACCATTCGAATTCCCAATAATGAACCGAGACTCCATCGTTCAACATAATAAAATGGGTTTCTCAATTGAGTACCACTAAAACATCCAAACATGGCAGCCACCAAGATAAGCTTGAAGCTCTTGATAGACACCACTAACAAGAGAGTTCTTTTTGCGGAAGCAGGAAAAGATTTTGTGGATTTCTTGTTCAACATTCTTGCATTACCAGTAGGAACTGTGATCAGGCTCCTCACTGCTAAGAAAATGGTGGGTTGCTTGGGCAACCTGTATCAGAGCATTGGAAACTTGGATGCAACATATATGCAGCCAAACCAGAGCAAGGACTCTGTTTTGAAGCCCAAAGCATCCATCTGTAGTACACAAGCACACCTGTTACTGCCCAACACTGCATCCTCATCAGCAAAGAGAAAGCTGTACAAGTGTGTGAATTATAAATATCCTTACTCTGATTCCGAGACGGACTCTTCCGATACGGACTCTGATTCTGAGGACGACAATGGTCAAAACATTCGCTACTACAGCAAATGCCGTGTATATGTAGCTGATGATCCGCGCTCACATTGTCCCAATTGTAAAAAGCCTATGACTCGTCCGGCAACTTATGTAGCTCCTCCTAAACCAGCTCCAGCAAGATCCTCGTCATCTACCACTGAAGATGAGGGAGGTTATGTGAAAGGAGTTGTTACTTACATGGTGATGGATGATTTGGCAGTGAAGCCCATGTCTACCATTTCTAGCATTGCTTATCTGAATCAGTTCAAAGTCAAGGACTTGGGGTCTCTTCAAGAGAAGGTGGTTGAGTTGGGCATGGAAGGGGTACCCTAGCTATCAGCTTTTTAATATAATTTCTCAGTAAATTTATGTTATCTGATATGTACTTTATTTTCTTTTGCTTATGTTGTTTTTGCATGGCAGGGTGTGAAGTTGCTAAGTGCTTCCTTGATTTCACAGACAGTGCTCACTGATGTCTTTTATCCAAGGAAGTGATGCTGCATCTGTTTCTAATTGGCAGTTGGAAGAGGAAGTAGTCGTTTGATTTTCAGTTACAAGTTTGAAAAATGGTATATCTTAGTTTTTGTAGTGATGTTTTTTTATCAGTTGTAGTGATGTTGTTTGTTGCATTCTTTAATGCTGACAAAAATCACTGATGTTGTGGAAACTGTATTCACTTAAATGAAGTGAGAGTAAGCAATTACCATAACTGAAGATATGTTATCCTTGATGAAAAAGTACCAAATATTTTCACATCTTCATATGATTGCAGCTCCTTAGATGTGGCCAATATATTTTTTTTATAAAATAAAAAATGGACCATCAGTATTCAGTTACGCTATTATGGAATAAAGATACATTATTGATTCAATGTATTTATACTTGCTAACAGTTCTTGCATTGACAATGTGGGTTCCGCTTTGAGACCCACTTGTAACTTGAGCTCTTGCTTTATCTTTTTTTTGATAAGCTTGAGCTCTTGCTTTTTGGGTCATCGTCCATGGGCATCAGACGAGTTCAAGGGTTCTCATGCATCCCTTGTCCACAAAGGAGAGTAACAAAGCCCTTAAAGCATCTATCACTCAAGGTAACGTCCTAAGGTTTCGAGAATGTCGGATGATCGTGATATATAGTGGTCTGCGGTTCAGGGCAGGAGTCTCCAAGATGACCATAAGTGGAGCCCCAAGCCCTAATTCATCAATTGACAAAGCCTCTCTTTCATGAACCAGATAATTGTTCTATATTTCTCATGATGCTTGCTCTCCAGTGCTTTTTATGTGCTATGAGAAGTTTCTGATTGGTTGCAATACCTCAACAGGTTGCTTCCATCTCCATCAATGTGCACGGCTCACGACAAGCATACACTTTACAGAGAACCTCTGTGTAATTGTGTAGTGGTATACCACTTTAATTAAAACTGAAGCACCTGTAAGTCAAAATGTTGAATGTATCCAACCCAATTAACAGTAAGAAAAACTCTATATGCTTAAATCAATTTATAAATTAAAGATGATAAAAGTAGCTGGTTTTATCTACTTATGTAATGATTTTAACAGCACATAGTAAGAGAATTGATTTATGGAAGAACATATTTTGAATTCATGGATAGTTTATAGAATGGGAAAATATAGTAAACTTGGATAGTTTTAGCAACTGTGACAACAAAATGGATGGCCATTCAGTTATTTCTGCAAAACTTGATCTTGTATTACTGTCATTTCAAGATTTTTTTTTTATTGGCCCCTTGATATTCTTGTTGTGTCTTTTCATTGGATGGAATGCGAACAGAATGGGAATTTGAAGGGATCAACATTGAACACCATTCAAATTCTCAACACTATTCATAACAATATAAAAGTAGGGGACTTTTCTCTGAACGATCCACTCAAACACCCGACCATGGCAGCCACCAAAGTGAGCTTGAAGCTGCTAATGGACAAAACCGGCAAAAAAGTTCTGTTTGCGGAAGCCGGAAAGGACTTTGTGGATTTCCTCTTCACCATCCTTGCTTTGCCAATCGGAACTGTCATCACTCTCCTCACAGCGAAAAAAATGGTGGGTTGCTTGGGAAACCTCTATGAAAGCATAGAAAATTTGAATGCAACATATATGCAGCCAAACCAAACCAAAGACTCTGTCTTGAAGCCCCAAGCACCTGTCTATGGTGCACAAGTTCATCTACTACTGCCCAGCACTGCATCATCGGCAACAAGAAAGTTGTACAAGTGTCTGCAATACCAAAATTGCTATATGTATGTGGCTGATGATCCACGCTCGCTTTGTCCCAATTGTAGAAAGGCTATGACTAGTGTTTTAACTTATGTAGCTCCCCCAGCACCAGCTCCAGCGACTTCCTCATCATCCACAAGCAGTGATGATAAAGGAGGTTATGTGAAAGGGATATTGACTTACATGATTATGGATGATCTGGTGGTGAAGCCTATGTCTACCATTTCCAGCATTACTCTGCTGAACCAGTTCCATGTCAGGGACTTGGGGTCTCTTCAGGAGAAGGTCGTTGAGTTGGGCATGGAAGAGGTACGTACGTACCACCTATATATGACATTTTGGATTCTTAAAATTTTAACCTTGCTGTTTATTTGGCATATTGTTGTAGGGCATGGAGTTGCTGAGGAATTCGTTCAAGTCAAAGACGGTGCTCACTGATGTCTTCTTTACGAATAAGTGATGTCGCAGGCAGAGCATTTTCCTGGCAGTTTTAATTTCAAAATAATAGTAGTACATGAAGCTTATGAAGTTGAACAATGGTTTTTCTTTACCTATGGCTATGAGTGGCATTTTGGAGTTTTTTCCTATATTATGTTATGTTATGTTATGTTAAGTACTGTTGATCTGATTTAATTGTGTTTATTATGAGCAATGCAGCCTTGCTTTTAAGTTTATCTTTTCAAATAAAAAGACATCCAATAAAATCAAACCAAGCTAGATATAATGATGATCAGTACTGTTCTCCGATATGTATAATCAATCATTCACAAACTTCAATCGTGAATGGCCATAAAGCTATATCAAATCAACTTCAATCGATTGCATGCCTTGGTGAAGCCAACACTCATTACTAGCTAGCCTGCATATCTTGTCAACTACTACTACCTAGCCTCCTCTATAAAGATAAAGAACACAGCAGTAAATAATTAGCAGACATAGAAATGGAAAACTCCTCCACAGTCAGTTTGAAACTTCTAAAATGAAAACAAGGTTCTCTTTGCCGAAGCTGGAAAAGGATTTGTTGATTTCTTGTTTAACCTTCTTTCACTGCCTGTGGCTACTGTCATCAGGCTCCTCAGCAAGAACACCATGGTGGGTTCTCTGGGCAATCTCTATGACAGTGTAGAGAACCTGAGCAGCACATACATGCGGTCCAACCAAAACAAGGACTTGCTCCTCAACCCCTATTTTCCCATATCCGCTGCTAAACTTCCTCTCTTGTTGTCAGATTGTGATCAATCTGTCCCAAGAAAGTTCTACATGTGTACCAACTGTCTTCACTTGGCGGTTGCTGAGGACCCTCATGCCGTTTGTCCAGCTTGTGAGAAAACTATTAGCACTGAGGTCCCATTAATTGCCCCCAAGAAAGTATCTGGAAGCAAAGGAGGGTATGTAAAAGGGGTGGTCACATATATGGTAATGGATGACTTGGTGGTGGAGCCAATGTCCACCATTTCTAGCATCACTGCGCTCAACAGGTTTAATGTCAAAGAAGTGGGTGCTCTTGAGGAGAGGAAGGTTAAACTGGGCATGGATGAGGTATTACTTTATATTTTGCTATATGATTATACATGGTGAATAGTTCTAATGTATGTTTATATTGTTCTTGCAATTGTAGGGTGTGAAGCTGTTGAGGGAATCCCTGCAGTCCAGGACAGTGTCGACCAATGTCTTCTTGGGAAGAAATGAAACATGATAATGTCATATTATCTAATATTGTCTATTTTGAGATTCTTTTTGGTGATTTGGTTTTGAACTTCATGCTTGATATGTCTTTTGTGTTTTGGTATAGTTGTCCTAATTTTGTATGACTCTGTTTAGTTATATGAATTTAAGCCTGACTGTGCGTGTCTGTTGTGTCTTGATTTTCAGTCAACTACGGAATATGTTTACTTGATCAATTAAACCAGCTCTGAAATTATTCTGCATTTCATTTGTGCCTTTATTTTGTAATGAACTTGCATAATCCAAATAAGATTTAAGACTCCTTGTTGTGGCTAAGTCATCAAGATGATCATATGAACTTGAGTGGGGTTGAGTTCAATTAAACAAACAAAATAATCTGTCCCAATTTGAGGTTCCCTTTTAATACACTTTCACAAGTATACATAATATAATACAAGAGGGGGCACTGTAACAGTGTAATAGAGAATAGTATTATATAATGAATAATTAAAATATTGTATCAAGACACATTAGGTCAAACGGATTAAGCGTTTTAAAATTTTTTTGAGGACTCGAGCTATCATTAGTATGTACCTCAACCGGTAAAAATAATTAAAATATTGTTAATAAACAGAAAGTATTTGATTTTATACAAAAAAATTTAAAAGAACATGATTATATCTGTTTAGACTGACTATGCAAAAGGATAGTAGAGAACCAAACGAGAGAGTACCCCACCTTTTGAGAGGTATGTGAAGTTCATCTTCCAAGAAGTGAAGGGCTTGAGGTTCTGTTCAAGCAATGTTCATTGTTAATTTTGTGATCACTTGTTGGTATCTACTTGCCCTTTGTATGTGCAGAGGGCTTGTTGAGAACTCCATTCACACAAGCAAAGTTATGAGTTATGAATTGTGATTGATTGATTGATTGATATGGTAATTGAATAGCTAGCAGTGGTACTGCCAATAAAAACATGTGCTCCTATGGCCTTAAGAAAAGCATCATCATCTCAGTTGCAATCCAAAACTGTTGGAATTTGAACTTCATACATGTGTGTAAATATTAGCATATGCATTGACACATGTAGACGTACATG
>JAYMTF010005658.1:0-11258 GCA_036897485.1 Pelargonium nanum | reverse complement strand
TGGTGATGCATACGCCATATGCAAGTCCACCCAAGTCACAAACTCTGATCCATGATCTACTTGTTCCCGACTTTTGTGTTTCATTAACACATTAATGTAGGATTCTTGAATGATGTCACGAACACAAACAATACACACGTGTCTCCAGTGGCAGAGCCAAAGTCATGGACAAGGGGAAGAACAATTCTTTATCAACATTACTCGAAATTATAGGTTGTTAGTTCAAATTAGTCTAATTAATTTTCTTAATTAAAAATTAAAATTTTCTTTATACAAAAATAAATTATTGGGCTGGGTTGGATTGCTTGTTGGGCTTAGGCTGACATTTACTTTAGAGGTGCAGAACTTAAATATTGGGCTGACAGAAAAAATTGTGAAATAAATTTAAGGTGGACTAAACTAATTAAAAATGTATAGACTGATTTGAAATGAGCTAAAGAGACTACGAATTGGAAAATGTTTGGGAGCTTTAGGGTGGGCTCATGCCTATGAAGGCCCGCCCTTGGCTCCGCCATTGCGTGTCAACTATACCACGATTTCCAACGAGGGAGACGCGGTGAGGACACGGGGTCCGGTTAATATATACATTAGTAACAAAATAAAAATAAAAATAAAGACTTCTTATGTTGATCAAAATGACTTTTTTCTTATAAATTTAAATTTTAAAAATTGGGAATACATAGTCCGGCCCAAACCAATTATGTCGAAACGGGCCGAATTGACAACATAACCAGGCCCGAAATTCCCGGTCAAACGAACGATCCTCCAATTCCGGGTCATGCACGTCACGTCACAGAAACTCAAGTCCTCATGGTAGACGCGCCCCGAAAGCGCGTGAAAAAATATACTCAACGCGCTTTAGCCTTGTTGTTGCCCTAATCGCCTGGGAGAGAGAACTCAATCTCTTATCCTCTGATAAATCTGTATATCAACCATGTCCCTCCTCTTGATCTTCCTGCAACTCGCTTCCTCAATCGGTTGAATCGTCCCCCTGACTCACTGATTCGCTATCGTCTCTGTTTTCCGGATCGCTCGCAACTCGGTCAGTCAACTTTTGATTTCGTTCCTCTGTTTCTTTAATGACCTAATTTCAGATCTGATCTGATTTTGTTGATTTTTGTGTGATAATATTGATTCATCTTCTTATAGATTTGTTTATTTATTAGAAGGTTTGAGATGGAACCGATGGATATTGTTGGGAAGTCGAAGGAGGACGCTTCGCTACCTAAAGGTTAGGGTTTTGATACAATTTTTTGATGTTTTGATTTTAATTTTGTTTTGGTGTATTTTTTTCCGTGGAATCTACCATTTTATTTGCTCGTAAAATATTTTCAAGTTAGGGTTATGATAAAATTTTGCTGTTTTTGTGTTTAATTTGAATTTGACTTCATAATATTTTGTTTTTCCCCTGTGAAATCTGCTCTTCTATTTGCCAGTCAGATAACGGCAATTTTCCTTTTTAGTTTTGATAAAAAAAATTTGAAAATAGTTTTGATAAATTTTTAATTGTATAAAATTTCATTCTTTACTACTCTTGACCTAAGTATACATTGAACTTGTTGAATAGTAATTCATGTAGCTGACCCATGTGTTGTTGAGGCTTCGTTTGGATCTTTCTGCGAGACAGAATGGGACTTTTGCAAATTATTCCAAGTTCTGAATGGAAAAACTGGTTTATGAAAAGAATACATACATATGACAATAGGGATGGTTGATTGGGTTTGTTTGCTTTAGGGATGAGAAAGATAAGCACATGCTATTATGGTCAATTGGATCTCTTTTCATCGCATGTACTGTCATTGATTTTTGGTTTGAGAATGGGAATGAGAATTCCATTGACGATGTTAGATAAAAAATCCTTCATTAACACTTTCATTCCCATTCCTTACCTAATGAATAAATTGATTTCCACTTATCATAGATGGAATGACATTCTCGCTTTCATTTCTTCCATGTTACTACTTTCACTTAAATTTGTAATGATGGAATGACAATAGGAATGAGTTTCATTCCCATTCCAATTTGCAATCTAAATCCTTTGGTTGAGGACTAAATTTTGGGGGAATGTTGGGTCACTCTATTTTAGGAACTTTTTGGCAGTCTCAAGAAGTGGTAGTTGGCACTTTGTCATTCTGTTCGATTTGAGCAGATCACCCCTCATATTTCTGTAATGCTATAGTTAGAACTATTTGTATTTTTGTGCATCCCATTATGGTTTAAGGCTGTAGCAATGTTTGGTTAATTTGAAGATTAAATCAACTGTCATCATTATCTTGAATTGATCTACATGATTGCTTTTCTAATGTGATTCGTGATATTCTTTTGCAGCGACAATGACCAAAATTATTAAGGAGATGCTTCCCCCAGATGTACGTGTTGCAAGAGATGCTCAAGATCTTTTGATTGAGTGCTGTGTAGGTAGGATGATGACATTTGATGCTCACATAACTTTACTTCTAATCGGTATCTATTTGTTTGTTATCTTGTTTTTAGTAATGTTGCATGTTTATGGTGTGTATAAATTCTTATAGTCGGTCAAATATCCAACTTTCCATGTGGAGCCTTCTTTTGGGCTTAGCTTTCATCCTAAAATTCATCATTACTTTTCTCTAGAATTAAGGTGCGTACCATGTTTGTCAAAAACAGGTGAAATATGAAATATCCCTGTTTGACACAAATTTCAGTTTCCTTTTAAGTGTTAATCTGAATAGGAATTACCTTCACAAGAATCAAGACCAGGCTAGTTTTGTTATTGGCGCAAGGGGTGTGCTATGCTCCACGCCTTTCATCGTGGCTCCAATAGAGGTTTGCACTTTTGTGCGCCTTGCACCATTAATAACAATGTTTATAACCATGGACGAGGTTTTAAAGTGACTTTGTGGATAAGGTCATGGGTTTGATCCGCCCTGTGTGGAAAAGCTCATGCCCACTAATATTCGTAGGCCATTGTCTTATGTCAACTATGCCCTTGGTGGTTAGGGTAAGTTGCTGGAGTGAATCCCTGTAGTTTTTTTATTTGCCCCTCATGTGCAGCTTCTCATTACGAAGGTTGCTACTGTAGCAAAGCTAGTGTGCATGACTTGAGTTGCCCCTACAACCTCCTTTTTGTCTAGCCAAAAATAAAAAAAAAAAAATTCTAAGTTTCATGACCTCTGCTCTTCTATAATGCTAATATTTCATTTCTCTTACAAGCTGTTTATTATCATACAGATGCTCGTTTTCTTTAAAAATAATGATTAACTCTTTTCTTTTTTCTATTATTGCAGAGTTTATTAATCTCATATCGTCAGAGTCCAATGAAGTTTGCGGCAGAGAGGAGAAGAGAACAATTGCACCAGAGCATGTACTCAAAGCTTTAGAGGTTCTTGTCCTTAAAACTTTATGTTTTTGCTGTCCAACTTTTCTATTCTTGTTACCTACAATTGCTGGTCTCTTGTCTTGTCCTAAACAGTTGAACCACAAGAATACTAATTGGTTAATTATATCCAAGTATAGGGGTCTTGTTATTTTATTTTATTCTTTTTATTTTTGGAGATTACCGGTTATCTGAATGCTTTTTATGTGAAACATGTCAGTGGTGATCTCTTATTTATTTCAACCAATTGTTGTAATCCGTGAGATCATGCAGCAACAACTCAATATGGATATTAATATCCTATAATCCCATCAGATTGGATTGTGCTGGTGTAGACTGCTTCCAGCCTTTACCAAGTGCAGATATACTAGAATCATAACCCCTTTAAAGCAGGTTTTTGAACTTAAACCTCCATACTGGCTCAAATGGTTATATGTTTCCCATTCTCCGTGCATTCTCTATGGCTCCTCAATTTAAATTTAGAAGCCTAGTATGATTTTGGACAAATTTCCATTTTCTATACTGTTATTTAGTTTATTTATGTTCCATGGTGCATAGTTAGTTAGTTGTTTTTAATATTGGAGTCTGAAGGCATATTTCAGGAATTTTTTTGTGAACAAGCCTAAAACTTTTGATCCTGACTCTTGAAATGAAGTATCCCCCTTAGGTTCATACCAATCTTGCAATAATTTGTTTGCATTTGATGTGATTTATTCATTAAATATTTCAACTTATAACTAATAAGTTGTGTATTTTTGTTAACTCAGGTTCTTGGATTTGGTGAGTACATTGAGGAAGTCTATTCTGCATATGAGCAACACAAACTTGAGACTATGGTAATTATTCATGTTTCTTTTGCCCATATTATTTTTTCTTTGCTGTGAATTGTCCATGCCTGCCTACTTTATAAAGATGCTGTTTGAGCGCCCACTATTAATTTTTGGCTTTTCGCTCTCTTTATTTGAAAACTTCTTTTATCTCTTTTGTAGTTTGAAATTAATATAGTTATGTAGAACATTCTTGAGCACATTTCCAAATGTTGAGCCCCCTACACCATGGTTGTTAGAATCTCCGGTTGCTACTTGCTAAGTCAAATCTTCTGATTTTATTTGGTTCCTGATTCCGATTCATAACATTTGCATTCCACTTCCTGATTTGAATTGCGATTCAACAACCATGACCTACACCATCAAACTATACCTTCAAACCCGTAAGAAAGCATAGCATAAGAGTAACGGTGATTTTCTTTGAAAACGCTTTGCTTTCCAGCAGGACTCTTTGAGAGGTGGCAAGTGGAGCAATGTAGCGGAGATGACGGAGGAAGAAGCTGTGGCTGAGCAGCAGAGGATGTTTGCGGAGGCTCGTGCGAGAATGAATGGCGGGGCCATTCCACCAAAGCAACCCGATGTAGACCCTAATTTAGAGAGCTAACTGTAGGTAGGATTTTATATATTCTTGCAACCATAGGCAAGCAAAGCATCAAAATCATCCTTGACTCTTTTTGGTTTTTGCTCCTAATATTTTATTTTTAGTTTTCATGTAGCAAAGCAAAAGCCATTGGCAAGTGCCTACCTATTGTTGATATGCACTTTGAATTGTACTCTTATCTATGCATCATTGTCTATATAAGTTAATGTAATTAGCAGTGAAAGTTGGTCAAAGTCAGTCAGGCAGTTTGTATTTCAGAACCATCTGTATATTATCTTTATATATAAATGTTGTGTTGAATTTTATCTTTCCTGAAAGACATCATGGTTCATTTGATTGATTTTATCATCTAATACAAGGAATTGGGTTGTTTCTGGATACAATGCAATGTACAACTGGCCCATTTGGATCTCTACTTGATTCTAGAAAGCTTGAGACTCAATGTAATGTAGAGCTGATAATTTAGAACCTTCTAGATTTAATGCAAGGCAAGGCTGGCTATTTGTGCTCGAAAAGAGGGCGAGAGAGATGACGATTTGAGTTCAGAGGTTCAAGTTCTACAAATAAAACATTAGTTTATACCATCAAATTCACTATTTTGTCAAGATGTATCTAATCTGATATGAACATTAATTGGTTGGGTTTATTTTATGCTATTCGAACTTGCAAAAAAGCGGATTGGGTTTCAAGTGCCTGTCAGTTCAAGTTCAAATTATTAGCTCCACCGATGACAGAGTTCACATTTTCGTTTCACAAAAAGAAGTAGCAAACCATCTCATTTTATATTCAAAACTCAATAAATATTCAAAACTTGCACTTTAGATCTTATCTATTCAAACTCAAAGATTATACGTAAAACCTGAATTGCAAATTCTAAATTGCAATGCTATGATGGCTTAGAACATTCATGATTAGGGCAATTATTTATGGAATTAAAGATAGTAAGTAATGATGTTTCAATTGTGATGTTTCTTTTGTTAAAAAAATAAAAATAAATGTTTGAAAGATTTAAAAATAAAATAAAAAAAATGAAGAAAAAGAGAGGGCCCCACAAAAGAAACACAAAGAATGAGGAGTGAGATGTCGCAGGTAGGTGAAGTGAAATGTTTGATTCCTTACCCAACATCACCTGCTTTATTTTGAAACAATAACACTACCATACATGAATTCATGACGCAACCATGACGCAACCAATAGCAGTAAAATTGTCTGCTCTGCTATGGTCTTGTGTCAATAGTGACACGACCATGCTTCATGCTTGTGTTGTATTGACACGACCGTGCCTGACTCACTACTCATCGCAGATCGATCTCTCTTCTCTTCTCTTCTCTTCTCTTCCATTATTTGAAGCAAAGCAAAGCAAAACAGAGTGTTGGATTCAAGTCAAAAAGAGAGTGCATCAGTCAAGCTAGTCCTTCTCTCTCTCAACCCCACATGAAAGTGAAATTTCACTCCCTTTGTCCCCTTACTTTTTTTCTTTTCTTTTCTTTTATTAGGCCAATTGACACATATGAGCTAGTGTTGTCTTAGATTTAGTACCATTTTAACGGTTCAATTTTATCTTTTCTTATTGTTACCAAAGAGTTCCTTTGGAGACAAAATGGTACATGTGATATAGTTGCTGTGTTTTTTCGGGATGACGATGTGATATCTGATCTGGTTGCTCATTTCATTTGATTCTCTTATCAGTAACAAGAGTGTTATTTGGAGACGGATTGATACAATGTGAGATAGTGCATGTGTTTTTTTCAAGACACATTGTCTCCTCACTTTTATTCTTTTCTTTTCATTATTGAAACATGATTGACCCATGTATACTTTGGCCTATGTGTTTTATGTGCACTCTCCTTGCCATTTATCAGTCGTTTTACAGATAAAAAAATGTTATTTTCATGTATCAACTGGTACATGTTATTTACATGTATTTCTTGTATCAATAAATGCTTTTTAATATACCGGTAATTGTTTAGAAGTCCACCATCTTCTATATTTAAGTCTGTTTTTAGGAACGATAAATATCTAGCGGTACATCAATATTTGTCTACAACATTAACGTACATGCAAAAGGCTACCTTTTTTTTTTTTTATAACAAAATTGTTGACCAAGTAGCTCTCTCCAATATCTCACAACCCCTCTTATTGAGTTTGAAAAAGATCAATTCCATTATCGAGTGATTGTCACGTTGTCTTGCGTTTAGAAAAAAAATCCGTGGATGCAAATCTTAAAAGTTTTATCTAGATGGTCAAGGAGAGAGCAAACTGTTTTGACCATCAAACTAACCCCTTGACATTGTTCCAATATCTCTTACAAATATTTATTGATCTAAAGATAAGTGGTATGACAATAAAAAACTGGAATTACAAACAATTTCTTGTAGACTTTTACTCTATTATTAATGCTAACAATGATATATAGTTAGACAATATTTACAATTCTGTGAATTTACAGAGATATTTCCATATATTTTATTACTTCTACACATTATACTGTATCCACACATACCAAAAAAAGAACAAAAAAATAAATTAAAGTTAGTGTAGTGTAGTGATGTGGGCCAAGTTAGGCTATGCTTTAATTTTGTCAGGATTCTCTTGGCTTGCACTAAAGTAGTGTAGATAGAATTAATTTATTAATGGCATGAAAACCCCACAAATCATCTAAAGAGAAAACCAGAATCTCTCTTCCTATGCACTCACCAAACCTCTCCATCTCTCATTGTCACTTGCTTCTTCTAAGTATTAATAGTATTGGCTTATAACCTTGAAACTAAAATCCACATCATGGCAAGAAGCTCCCAAGACTTCTCCTCCAAGAGGCACTTCCATTGGACAAACAAGGTTGGGACTGAAGAAACTCCAGAAGAAGACCATGAAGCTCCTCCTCCCACTTTGAAGAAAGAGGCCAATCATCATCATCCTCAGCACGGCAAGGCGGCTCCAGCCTCGCCGGCGCTGAGGAGGAAACTGTCGGCTGTGGCAGTTTGTAGGCTGAAATCCGTTCTTGCAGCATTCAGCAAGAACCGATTTCAGCATAACCTACCACACGGGTGCCTAGGCACCCGAGTGGTAGGTACCCTGTTTGGGTGTAGGAGGGGGCATGTGCATTTTGCATTCCAAAAGGATCCCACTTCCCCTCCGGCCTTGTTAATTGAACTTGCAACTCCAATTAGCGGATTGGTTAAGGAAATGGCATCCGGGTTGGTCCGAATTGCCCTGGAATGCGACAAGCAGAAACAACAACAACATCCGAACAAGAAGCTTTTGGAGGAGGCAGTGTGGAGGACGTATTGCAACGGGAAAAAGTGCGGGTTCGCGACGAGGAAGGAATGCGGTCCCAAGGAGTGGAAAGTGTTGAAAGCAGTGGAGCCAATCTCCATGGGAGCTGGTGTGTTGCCTGTTGAAGATGAGGAAGAAGATGGTGAACAAGTGATGTACATGAGAGCTAAATTTGAGAGAATTGTTGGGTCTAGAGATTCTGAGGCTTTTTACATGATGAATCCTGATAGCAATGGAGCTCCTGAGCTTAGTGTCTATTTGCTAAGAGTTTGAACCTCCCTTGGAATTGGAATTGGAATTTCAATTAGGTGAATCTCTCTTCTTTTTTTCTTTTATCTTTTTTTTTTTCTTTCTAATGTGCTCTTCAAAGAGAAGAGATCTATATGTAACGCCCCGAAAGAGCTCAGAAAGAAGGAGTTTGGAGCGCTGCGCGAAGCCGGTTCTCTCAGTCCGTGACACATAGCACTCTCCAACTCTTCTTCTTTTATGGGTCAGAAAATGGTATCAAGATCGTTGCTTCATTTGTTGTCGCCTGAGTTTGATATTTGAAGCCAACGCCGACGATCTGAATGCGCAAATTCGATATAGAGGTGTGCTTTTAAAATCGCTCGGAAAAATGTAGGGGAGTTATTTACATGTTGTAAAAGTGAAGATTAGTGTAGGGTGGGGAGGAAATATTGCTATACAAGAACATGCTATGATGTGGTATTGTATGGTTAGGACAGTTTAGGTGGTGGGGGTATATGTTTGTATATTTTTGTTTCTATCAATTAGTATTTGTTGCATTGATGATTATGCTTCCAAATGGCATTTTATTTATTTAATTTTTTATGCTTTTGTTTCAAGTACACTATCTTGTATATCCACTTGATTTCTAGTGGAGGTACGTACCCTACTTAGGTTTAGAGAAGATATTATGGTGTGTTTTATTAAAAATATTTAGAAAAAAAGCCACAAATTCTTAAAATATTTTTGTTTTATATGATTAAATTTTGTCTTTACTTAATTTATACACCCACTTACTTGAAATTTGAAATCCGCCCCTACCAAATAGTATGCAACTTTCCTTTTTCTTTTCCTTTATTTGTATATCTTTTCGGCAAGAATATATAATATATTAAGAGCAGCTCTTGAGTCATGAGTACTCCAACAAGTTTCCATATTATTAGAATACCTACAAAGAGCTCCCAAAACCTTAGGAAAGATAATTTAAACAAACAAAAAAAAAAAAATCGGACTTCAGTTTCAGATTGAAAATGCATGTAACTTAAATTTGACTTGAAATGAGCGCAAATCATACTAAGTACGTGTTTTAATAAGTAGAATGTGTGTACGATTGACCTCATTCAGTTTTTCTGACTTGAAATGAGTGCAAATCATATCGAGTACATGTTTTGAAAAGTGAAATGTGTGTTTAGGATTGACTTTATCCAACTTGCAATTTCATCAAGTCAAATTAGATCTGACTCAAAAATTGGTATAAGGCCAATCGTACACGCCATAATAGCTCATAAGCTCTTGTTGATGAGCTAAAATAGAGTTGGGTACCCTCAACTTCTGATTTTTCAGCTCATGAGCACTTGAAAAATAGTTATTTTGATCAAGTAAAAGACATATATGTTCTTTTATATTTCTTTTAGTTGCTCATATATTCATTTTATAAACTTGGGTACATTATGTGTTTTAGGACGCAAAAATGGGCCCCCATCTGTCATTTCCCCTTAAAATTATTATTGTTATTTGTCCTTTTTAACTATATTTCGTAGAACATCAATTAAGTATTATATCTCTTATGAGCGTTTTTATCCAAACAATTAAACTGTACTTTTATTTATAGAAAAGAGTTGAAGCACAAAACTGCTTTTGATCTCTTCCTGATTAAGAGTTATTTTTGAGAAGTTAATCCAAACATCCTCTAAGTAATCAAAATGGGAACATATATTTTATACTTGGTATATAAGTCTTGTGTGTGGGCTATATATAGCAACATTTTAAAATAACATGCCTTTTTTTATTATTATTTAGGCCGAATTATTGTTGGAATTATAACATTTTGCGCTTCACACCCACAAATTTATTAAAGTGTCTATAAATAATAATTAGTAATGTGTTACATTCTTGTTAGTTTGACTTTTTTTATTGTTTATTTGGGTTATATATATAGATATTTATTTATTTAAGTGGTTGAGACTCTATCATGCCAATAAAGTGATGACACCTCATAAATTAACACTTATACCCGTCCCAATGAATTTGTGGGTGCGGAGCGCCCATCTGGATCCATTTATTTTGTGTCTTGGGTGAGTCTCAGTCCTACAAACTTGTGACTTTTAACTACTTCATCCTTCTATTATTTAAAAAAGACATTATATAATACATTAGATAAATATGGTATAACTAATGTAATATACCCTATATATAATACCTATTGTAATAGTGAATATTATTAGTAGTTATAATTAGTTAATAAAGTAAATATATGTAACTTATGAGAAAATGAAAGGGAATTGAGTTGGATGCATGAGAGACATCCAAATTGTTAAACGTGGTGAAATGACATCTATTAGAGCATTCTCACCAAGTTTAACATACATATATATAGATTTACTTTAATGCATATTCATTGTTCACATTTTCATTGCTTTGAATTGTTAACATGTCGTGAGCAGTTTAACTTCATTACTGGGAATGAAGTTTCATTACAGGACTCTGACTTGTTCTTAGTTTTAGCTTTGCTGAAATTTACACTTAATTGGTTCTTGAGTTTGATACTTTCTATTTTTATGTATAAGTTTATAACAAAACTAGAAACTACTATTTTTTGGGGCATAAATTATGGTTCGGAAGAACGGAATTTGCGTCCCGCAATATGAACTTGAGACTCGTGAATTGTAAATGCGAGGGATCGATTCATGATTCAAAATAAAGAATTCCATACTTATTTCTCTTAAATCTTATTACTTGCTTGATTTAATTTATTGCGATCCAGCTTTCAAAACCACTTACAAAAAAAGTTAAGAACTTCCACCCTTGAGTAAGACATTTCGACTAGTTTTCTTGCGCTTTTCCTGCAGATATGACAATCCGATCACAATATCATATCCATCCCTATTTTGAAAACAATTAAAATTGGTGTCATTGAATCACTAAGGGTGGCGCAGTTGATTATTCTAGCTGTGTGAGTGGGATGAGGTCTCAG
>JAYMTF010005657.1:0-11258 GCA_036897485.1 Pelargonium nanum | reverse complement strand
GCAATTTTATATTTCATAATAATATTAAAGATACTTGCATTTTGACTTACTCATTATCTCTTTCGAGGAAATCTCAATCGATTGGTCCCGACACATCTTTAGTGGTGCTGCGTTGGCGGATATTAAAATGTCCGTTCTAAAAGCACTTGGCCAATATAGGGTACTGTAGCCATGAAAAATGTGGTCATGTAATAATTTCAATGTTGTTTACTATGTTTAATAATATATTCTCATGTACGACCAAAGAGTATGACACTCGAACTATTAACATTAGAGCCTTAGAGGTGGTAATTCATTTTCACGAGTCAATTTCGTGTTAAAAGATTAATTAATATCAAGTTCAACATTTCAATTTAAATTCGATCTAATTATTTAACAGACTCATGAATAACATGACACGAACATGGTCTGTTTATGAACGGATTAACACGACTAACACATTCAAATATTTGAGTACAAAATTATACGACCCAATCTGGCACATTTAAATATATAAGTTTATATTTACCCGACACAACCCGATATATTTAAAGCATTTAATACGTATGGTCATATTTTGCACAATATGTTTGGAAAATTATATTTTTATTCCTAAATGGGTAAGTCAATAGACGGGTTAAACATGTTAAATAAGTCATGTTGAACTCAATCTGAATATTTAACGGGTTAAATAACATGACACGAAGGTTGACACGACTAACATGTTTAAATATAATTGGGTACTAACTTACTGTGAGACGAGTTGATCTTAGCTTGCCCCTGTTTTCAAACATAATTTTTTTCCAAATTGACTAATATAATCAAATTAAATGGACAGTCTCAAACTTATCACTAGTAACTTGCAAATAGAGCAGGGTTCGTCAAAGTTGCAAATTGTGTGGTCCTTATAACTAGAAAAGAGATTTAATATGAGTAGAAAAATATAATGATGAAGCTATTGTTAAATATAGCTAACAATTATAGGCACATGATATTCAATCTGATCCGATTTGAGTACGGCATTATTTAAACGCGCCTGAGTATGAGATATTTATAATATTTGCTCTGTGTTTTTGTGTTGAATTTTTTAAAACACGCCCAACATGATAACATGATTGATGGTAAAATAGTACGTCAACATATTAAATTATAGGCTAAAAGCTCACGTTGGTTCATATCACGAATGGACCAATTTATGTACTATCATAAAGTGAACCATGTTTTTTTCTTTTTTTGATCAGCGATAAAGTACTTTTTATTGAATATTTTCAAGAAGGAAAAAATTAAAAAGTACATACACCATGAGAAGTGATGAAACTCCATTGAGAATGAAGAATAATTCATGAGAGGAGTAATGAAACAATTGGGAAGAGAGATTGGTGATTCCCAATGTCAAAATTTCTTGAATACTCCCAATGAAGAAAACGAGAATGTTGAATGGTCGCCGGAAGGTGAAGACGAAGACGCCAGAGGGACGGCGCCGGTGGGAAGAATGATCTCAATTGAAACTTGAGTGAAAGCTCCGTGAGAGCAATAAAACGATGCTGGAACCGGAGCCAGCATGAAGATAGATTGATGACCCAGAACGCAAGACGCCCAATGTGGTTGAGAAGCAGCAGCTCGCGGCAACCTATGCAATCCAGCAAGGAAAGATTGAGGTCGGGTAGACATGAAGCCAACGCAAAGTGAGAGCCCTACTGGTGGAACAAGTTGGCAGGTTGAGGATCGCTGGCCGGCAAAAAGAAGCCAGAAAACGTGGACAATTAGAAGAAAGCTTGTGAGCTTTGATGATGAGAGTTCAATGGAGGTGAAATGATGCACAAGAATGTGAGTTCGCCCACTGTGATTGAGATGCAATGACATCATTTTGAAGTCGGAGAAGACCATTTGAAGTGCAAGCAACTGAAAATCAGTAGCAGTGCACACAAGACTTGAAAGGGAAAAAGGTGATAATGGTGGTGGCGACTGCGGTGGAGAGGGTTGGAGCTGCTCGGGTGGAGGAGCGGAGGAGGAAGAATGTTTCATGTTGAAGAAGATCAGGACGGAAATAAAAGTGAGAAATGGTTGAGATGAAAAATGAGTTTTTGCTAGAAAGAAAAAGCTAAAAGGAGAAAGGAGAAAGGGATCAGAGGTAAGGGGAGTAGGAGGAGAATAAGAGGCTCTCCGGCGGCAAGAGCCGCCGGAGAGAAACATTGGAGGAAGTTGGCTTGGGAGGCTATGCAGACACAGTTGTTATGAAGCAATTGATCCCTACCAATTAAAGTGAACCATGTTAGTATCGGCTGTCAGCTTCCGTCTAAAAGTCCGTTAAATTGATTGAGCTAGATTTTTTTGAATGAAAAGAATTCAAAAATAGAGAATAATTACACTATCAGCACACATATTTGAAATATAACATGTCACGAACACGACACATTTACACGAAATACTAGCTCTACTAGTAATAGACATTTGAAAAGACATGGTAAGAAAAATACTATTTGTTGCATATTTTGTACCTTGTTAGTGCAAAACGATATGAGAATTTATGTTACATATTCGACTTCTAAATTTCGTGATGTAAAAATAATGGAACATATGAGGTATAGTGGAGCTGACAATTCGTATACGCATACCACGTTCATGATGTCTTAAAGATTGATAATATTGTGCTATAGGGGTCAACACAAACACAACACGTATATTTATAAATATATAGCATAAACAAGATACATTTAATTAAATGAGTCAGGTTGATGCAATATGACACAACATTACACATTCTGCACAACGTTCACTTTCCAACACATTTAGCATAACACTATTCAACATAATTAAATACACAAAATTTAACCTATTTAATGTAACCATGTTAAACAACAAAGAAAAATCATGTAAACAATAAAATTATCTAGAGTTTGGGGGTAATGTACTGTTACAACCCATAAGTACGTGTGTTGGACATGCATACCACGTACGAATAATTAATCATACATGCGTATTTTTTTAGGTTCAACACAATTATAATTCAAACTATTGAGGTCAAACACGCTTATTTTGTGTTAGGTCCATAGACGGAGCCAGTAAAACTCTTTTGGGGGCAACTGCCCCCACTCAATTTTTTTAAAAAAAACATACCACTAATTTTATCAAATATTCATATTTGTCATTGCATTTTTCGAATTTTCCTCCACTAATATTTTTGATTTTTTATCATTGCACCCATAAATATTATTTGAATACAAATTTGCCCTCACTTGCTAAATATTTTGGATCCGTCTCTGATTAGGTCACATGTTAAGCCACAAATTATCAACTCAAACATATGGTATTATCATTCTTCTATAAACTCATATTGTGAAGCGTTTATTTATAAGATATATTATATATTTGACACATTAAAATTTAAACAAGTAATTAATAAATAGATAAAGAATTAGTGGACACCATGACTATTCGAGAAGCTCTTTCTTGACTTCTGGTTCACAGAAGCGATAAGGTGGTGGTGGAATCGGATGCCAAGAATGTGGTAGTTTCTATTAAGACCGGAGGGGAGGGCTTTTCCAGTGTCTTGGGTCTTATTTTATCTGACATTTTGTCATTATCATCTAGCTTTTCTGCTATTGAGTTTATATTTGTGGGTAGAAATTGTAATCGGATAGCGCATTTGTTAGCTAGATCATTCGTTTTGGTAGATGGGGTAAGCGGTTGAGTCGGGAGCTCTTGCCCGGTCGAGATCGCTGAATCTGTAGCTTTGGACTTGATTCACTAATAATAGGGTTAAATGTTACTAGACTCCTTTGACTTGTTCTTATTTTAGACTTGGCCCCTATTTAAAATTTTTACATGTTTTGAACCCTGAACTGTCAATTTTTTGCAAAATCATCCAAATGACCTACTACTACCTATTTATAACTAACACGTAAGCACATCCGCCACATCACCGCTCCACATCAGAACTCACTCACCATATCACTTCTTTACCTCACTGCACCAAAACGTCTTCAAACAAAAAACACGCAGCAAACTCAAATAGTTCTCGCCGGAGCAGCCATTGTTGATGTCGCTAAGTCAGTGCATCTTCGTCGAAGAAGCCCGTTGGCCAAAGCTCTCAGCTCGTTCTCGACCCGACCACCATCGTTCTCGCGCCGACGAGAATCTGTAGGCCTATCCGTGAGCTTTGGCGGCATCTTCTTCAAGCAAAAAGCGTGAGTCGACATCGCACCCAAGCCGGATGTTGTCGACCGAGTGCAGCCCGCCGCCTCGAGTTGCAGCGGCGATCTTTTCTCCCCACTTCAGACAATCCTTTCCGGAGTACAACTCTTAGAGCTTTTGTCGACGTAGAGCTGCGCCTCCATTTATGTTTCACAGACGATAGTTGCATACCACCGCGCCGGAGTTGCTGTTGCCGGATCTATGCGCCGCCTCTATCTTCACTTACATGAGGTGAATAAGATAAAGTTTTGTGTGCGTCTTATTTTCAATTCGATCAATTTTGTCAATATCAAACCCCCTTTGCAATTTTGCCATTTACGGAGGAGCAATGCTACATGTACTAAATTTTGTATAAAAATATTTGTACAAAATGATGTGTCAAGATATTGGACATGACACATCAAATATTACATTGATGACTTAGGCCGAATCATAACACGCCACGTAGAATGCCACATCATTTTGTACAGTAAAATTTGTAAAAAAATTTGTATGTTTAGCATTTTTCTTAACAGAGCCTCTCATCCAAGTAAGCTTTACAAATCCAGCTCTTTGGCGATTTGAATCAATTGATTGTTGTATGAGAGGTTTTGGAGGGATTGGGAGTATTCATATTGGTTGAAGATTTGTATGATCCAATTGTTGGTTTGATTTGTGTGTTGGTTTAGGGATTTGTAGGATTCATATAGCTTTGGTGAATTGAATGGTGTGTGGAATGATTAGTTTGCTTGAATTATTATGCTATTCTTTCAATTTGATTCCAGCTCTGGTTCTTTTATTTTTTTGCTATTGTTTCAATTTCTAAATGCTATATTTTTTCATTCTCGACTATTAACGATGATTCTTAACTTGTTTGATGCTTGGTTCATGATGTGAGAATAATTAACATATGGTGGTGTGTATAAAAAATAATTATAAGTTGTGGAGGATGAACATTCCACAAATGGTGGTGTGTGTTTAGAGAAGCTAGTAGGATAAGATTAAGTAATTAGTGGATGTTGGGTATGAGAGATTTTCAAATCTGAAATTAAAAGTTAAAAAATGAGTTTTGATTGTTGAGGTGGATGGATGACATGGAGTATGGAGCTGAGGTGGATAGATGATGTGGCGCTAATGCTGACATGGAGGTATTCTACCTGCTATAGCAGGTTATGTGGACTAGAATAAAAAATATTGTCAATCCAGGGTTCAAAACATGCAAAAACCCTAAATAAGGGTCAAGTCTAAAATAAGAACAAGTCCAAAAGGCCTAAAAACATTTATCCCTTAATAATATAAGCTACTTTTCGCCTAAAAAATAAATAAATAAATGTGTCATTAATTTACATGTCATTTTGCTTCCAAAAAAAATTACATGTTATTTTGTACAAATGTTGACTATAAGTTTTGGGTCCATAATATTAATCATGAACTTAAATAAGGTAGATAGTATTGGGCTATCCTAACGAAGCAATCTCAAAATGGAAAGAATTAAGAACCCAACTCTACTCTATGCAACTTCAATTGTTCAAAGCAATGAGGCCCATTTCATAACTTTAGTGGTCAGCCTCAACTCTTTGACTAAAAGCAAAAGAACATCCTTCACCAACAAAGAGCTGTTTATTTATTTCTCTTGAGTTGAATTTAAGAATTCAAAACATAGTAGTTGAAGTGAAGAGAAATTATCTTTTTAAAAATACACTTGATATGTAACACAAAAGTCATTTTTCAAATGATTGATATATAAACGGTCATAAGAGATTTGATAATTTGGGTTGTGGGTCAAGCATGATGGACTAAACAATTCGAACGTTCATAATTTTGTAATATGTTATCGATCCTATTTTTCTTATTATGTGACGAGACATGTTACAATTAACAAAACTAAGTCGATAAAAACACATGTGTTTTAACCCAACTCGTTTAAACACATGACTTGCATTGCCAATTTGCCATAAGAGATTTTGAAAAGAAAAAAGTAGCTATTTTAGTTGTGTAACTTAATGCTTTAATATGTTCAGATGACCAATTTAACTGAAAAGTTATACTGGTTGAAATCTCTATTTTATATATATATATATATATTCAGCATGTAGATTGAAGCGAGAGATAAATCAAAGAATCGTTATGACTTTAAAGTGATAGAAGATTCCAAGCGAAATGGATGGAGTACAGTGTAAATTCATGGATAGGTAGAAGTTGATAGGAGGAAAATAACCGAAGAGTGATAAGACATAGAGATATAACACTTGACATTTTAATAACAAATTCTAATATGATGTAAGTGGATCACATCAAATAAAAATTTAAATTGTTAGTTGAGAGTCTAATTAATATAGTTATATATATTTCAATACAATTAAATATATACACGGTGTCAAATAAAAAGATCAAACTGCTTTCTTTCTTTCACAACTAGTTGTTTACTATTTTTTTGTTTTACGTTATACAAATTGAATGCGTCAATTGTATGAAGACAAATGACAATCTCCGACTTTTTTATTTCGAAGATAAATATATTATTCAATTAACGTTCGGTCAACCAATCAAAGATGTTTTATTCAAATTAGTGACTCCATATAAAAAATGATTAGGTGTAACTATTCTTTCCTCTAAGTTTTGAAATAATAGTTGAATATTTGTTAGGCACTCAATGATTGTGACTGAATTGAGCAGATGGGTTCCCAGAAAGGGCCTTCACTTGACCAATTTTGCAAGTTGGATTTGGATTCCAATTTTGGTTTTCACCAACTGTTGTCCTTGTGTCCAAACAGACCAATAAATAAGAGATCAACACATGTTCCTCTCACCAAACACTCACCAACTCTCTTGGGCCCACCACTAGTAAAAGTTGTGACATTCTATGTATATTGTACAAGAAATAATGAGGACCCACCACCAACCATCCTCAAACATGCTCTTATTGTATAATTATTAATTGGATTAAGCATCTTCATCAAATGAGTAGCTCTAAATTTATATTTAAATGAATGTAACCATTCAATTGGTCTCCCTTTGGAGTTTGGGGTGGGGTTTAGGGTCGCCCTAAACCCCGACTCTAAACCCCACCCCACAAAATTCACAATCGCTCAAATTGTTTACTGGTGCACTATCATCCTAATATTTGTCCCATGTTAGCAAACAAATCAACTACCTTATTCTTTCAACATGTCAAGCTTTGAAAACTAAATTTCTGATATATAAAGTAATACATTCAAACTTTAAATAATAAGCACCTGAACTTTTAACAACAGACACAACCATCTATGAATCAATGTTAACCTCAATCGTGCGTCACACCTCTTTTCAAACTAAGATAAAACCATCGCGTGATATTTTCAATATGACAATCGACGTTGTACAACACCAAAAATACCCGAAAAACTGGTGATCACATTTTGAAAATGACAACAAAAAAACACTAGTACTTGTGATACAAAATGAGATGGAATAATGAAAAATTAAATAGTAATTAACAAAATTAAGAAGTCAAAAATGAATAAGTGACGTCATAACCCAATAAAATAAAAAAAATGGGGTGGTTCCAAAAGTGGGTCTAACTCCAAACCAGAGACTCACTCACACGATGTCAGGGTCTCACCAACCCCGAACCGGTTGGCGGGCGGCCCACCAACTCCGAACGCTTCACAAACCCGGTTCACTCCGGTCCACCATCTCCCATATAAACCCCCTCTCCTTCCTCGTTCCCAACTCAGCTAGCTAACCGCCAATCCCAACTCCTCCGGCAACGATCAAAACAAAATCTCCGATCAGCTCAATACTTCACCAATGGCCACCAACACAGAACCCAAAACCGAAGTCTCAAGGCACTCGGAAGTTGGCCACAAGAGCCTCCTCCAGAGCGATGCTCTGTATCAGGTACTGAAATCTGAGAAAAACCCAGAAATCAAAACACAAAAATTTTGATTTTTTTTTCTTTTTGGACCTGATTTAGATTTGGGTTGTTTCTGTTTTTTGATTTCGGTTTCTGGGTTTGTTTTTGTGCAGTATATTCTTGAGACCAGCGTGTACCCAAGAGAGCCTGAGTCCATGAAGGAGCTCAGGGAGGTGACCGCGAAGCATCCATGGTGGGTTCTTGTGAAAAACAAAAAAGATTTGATTTTTTATCTGGTTTTTGATTTTTGACCATGTTTCTGTTTCTGGGTTGTTTTTGTTTTTGTTTTCTGATGATGTTTGGTCTGAAAACAGGAATCTGATGACAACCTCTGCCGATGAAGGTCAGTTTTTGAACATGCTCCTGAAGCTAATCAACGCCAAGAACACCATGGAGATTGGTGTCTACACTGGCTACTCTCTGCTCGCCACTGCTCTGGCTCTTCCTGAAGATGGAAAGGTACGAACTTTGATCCAAACCCAGAAACCAGACACACAAAATTGTAGAACCCATGTGTCATTTTAGTCCGATGATGTTCCAAATTGATCGATTCATGTGATTGTTTTGTATTGAAAATGAGCAGATTCTGGCAATGGACATCAACAGAGAGAACTATGAATTGGGGCTTCCGGTGATCGAGAAGGCCGGAGTTGCTCACAAGATTGAGTTCAGAGAAGGCCCTGCACTGCCTGTTCTTGATCTTATGGTTGAAGATGTAAGATCTTAGATCCAGTTCTTGGATTTGGTTTTTGTGCTATCATTTTTTTGGTAACATGTTTTTGTCTAAAACAAATTGTTCTACAAAATGTGCAATATTTCCCTAGGATGGCAAAATCAAAAACTTATTAACATTAGTGTCCACAAAGACTTTTTCAATACATTACTTGGTTCAATACACTATATATGTGATTTAACCTTTTGAGTCATCCTCCAAAGACTTTATTTGATACATTGTTTTTTCTTTTAGATAATTGCAATTAATTATTTCAGGGCCTTTGTCTATTAATTATGTGATTTAACCTTTCGTATATTACACTTAAGACTACTTTTGTCAAACCCTTAACTACTAAAAGCTTGTTAGTTAAGCTATATTTGACAAAATTTGGAGTTATTGCAAATGATCAATTTTTAAAAAACACACTTTAGAGGGGAGGAGTTTTGGAAAAATACATATGAAGATGACCATATTGTCTATATTATGAAAATAATAACAATGTAAAAGTATTGATAGTGGTTGGGTGTTGGGTGGTACAGGAGAAGAATCATGGGTCATATGATTTCATATTTGTGGATGCTGACAAGGACAACTACATCAACTACCACAAGAGGTTGATTGATTTGGTAAAGGTTGGTGGCGTGATCGGCTACGACAACACCCTATGGAACGGCTCTGTGGTCGCGCCACCTGATGCGCCGCTCAGGAAGTACGTCAGGTACTACCGCGACTTTGTGCTCGAGCTCAACAAAGCTCTCGCTGCTGACCCTCGGATTGAGATCTGCATGCTCCCCGTTGGTGATGGAATCACTCTCTGCCGTCGGATCAAGTGAAATCACTACCTCACCATTTGATGTGTCGGGTGGTCCCATAAACAAAATTGTCGTTTTCTTTTTCTTTTTTATGATGTAATCAATTTATCATTATAAAGTTCCTTGTGTTTGGATTTTGAAGTATAAAATAATTTTTCTTAAATGAATATCTCTTTCCTTAAATTTTAAGAAAGTCATTTATTCTTGTGCTAATAAGACCAGGATACATATGTAATATAATGAAATATAGTTACTTTGTAGGAGAGCCCAAGACTAGTATGATAGGTGGAAGAATTTATGAATTTAAAAAACTCTATAAAAGAAGATATTAATCCAACTCATGGATTTAAGAAACCTTTTAATACGATGTATTTATCTAATGTGGTATTCATATCACGAAGCCACTACGAAGAAGTTTCAGGGATTATAAAAAATAATTCCTTACTTTGTTTTTATTGCGCACTACCCACTGAATAACATTTTGTTGATGAGATTCGAACAATTGAGGCTCTCTCAATTGGGAAGCTCTTAGACGAGATAAGAGATTTGGGTTGTGATTGAGTCGTTTGTTCTTTTGAAACATGATTTACGCACAAGAAATGTTCACTTTGAATCTTAAGCAAAAGTTTTTGAATTTAAATTCTATTTTTGTGTATCGTTATACGTAAAAGATAATTGCTGAAGTGGTCAGTTTGACTGCGAAGTATTGCTGAATTTGAAAGAATAAAAAAGTTTGCAAAAAAAAAAGAAGAATCATAATCAAATTTCAAGATAAGAAGTGAATGCCACAACTTGTTCACCAACCCACAGACCAAACTTGAAACTTCATACATGCAAGGAATGATGAGAGGATTTGGTGAACAACTATTTAGTTGTTATGCTCTGAAATAGGAGAAAGATTCAATTTAGTCTTTGAACTGCCCAAAAGTGTCGATTTAGTCTTTGAATTATCAATCGAGTCAATTTGGTTGAAAGATTATCCAATCGTGTCAATGAAGTTTAAATAGTTTCATAAACCGTGTCAAATCAAGAATGATGAGAGGATTGGATAATACGTGTAATATTTTATTTGACGAATTTCGTCCATGAATTTGACGAAATGTCATGATTTGACAAAAAATTTGAAAATATTTAAACAAAATTGACACAATTAGATAACTTTCGGACTAAATTAACTCGAATGATAGTTCAAGAACAAAATCGACACATTTTGAATAGTTTAAAAACTAAATTGAACATTTTTACTCTAAATAAGACCTCTTCTTTGTGTAGAATAATAGGTAAAAATAAGTTCTAAAAAGTTTTCAGCCAGAATGCTTTTCTAGGCAGAATGGTGATTCCATGTCATGTGTTTGGTATAAAATCATAACAAAAATTTATTCTAGGCTGAAAACTTTTTTTTTTACGCAAACTGAAAACTTTATTATTATAATTATTTGTATTTACTAAAGTAAAATGTGTTACATCATTTTTTACTTTTAATAATTTCAACTTAAATATCGCATATTATTATCAAACAACAACAACAATAATAACTTCTTAACTACACATAATTTAATAATGTTACATTTAAAACGCGTATTTATGTATGTATTGTTAAAATAAATTAAAACTTGATATGCACATGTGAATATCGTAATGTTATTGTAACTTAATACGTTGTTTTGTCGAGTAATTTTTTGTT
>JAYMTF010005656.1:0-11259 GCA_036897485.1 Pelargonium nanum | reverse complement strand
TATTATTAAAAATATTTTAAATATAATTAATTTATGAGTCCCAAATTTATTAGATTGGATAGATAATTAATGAATATATAGGAGTAAATTTAATTGAGGGCATTTGTGTCCATCAATGATAAATCATGGTGGATTTATACAATTTGAGAGGTGGATTTATCACCTTTGTATTTCTTTGTCAAACAATTTTTTTAACCTCATTTTTCAAACAGAGCTTTACACCTACTTTCACTTCTTTTAAGTTTTGAGTAGATACATCAAATTAACAAACACCAAAAGATATTGAGCATATCAATGTTAAACTAACTAATGATATCTAAATTATTTCTTTGAATTGTTTTACAAATATAATTGGTTAAGTTTATAAGAAGTGGGGATGATGTGGAAATATGGTGCTATATAATCAGTTATGATTTTATGCCCTTTTGTTTTGATGACATGTTGTGCATGAAAGTAAAATCAAGCTAAGATCCAAAGGTTGGTAAAGCTCCAAGTTTGGTCAAAAGAAAGTCAAAGTCCTAGGGGACCAAAGTCCCACTCAGCCACAAATACAACATTGTTTTAATTATAACAATTAAAAAATTATTGTGAAGAACTATGATTGTCTTCACATGGATTCCAACCCAAAATGCAAATGCTTGTTTGTTTTATTTTTCTTTTAAGGTATATACCCACCTCAAACAATTAATCCTTAATTGAGGTTTTTATAGAAATTTAAAAATGGGCCCCACAATCTGAGGTGGCTAGATTTTTCAAAAATGAAATAAAAATATTTGGGTTGGTCTAGCTCTACTGCTCTAGCATTTGTGAGGAAAAACCAATGAGTCTCCACATGGGGTGGTGGGATGGATTCACAAATTCATTTCATTATCTTCTCTTCCTTCAATCATGGTTTTGAATTTTGATAATAATAACAAAATTAATTAGTTTACCAAATTAATATATATAAATAATTATCTTTCAAAAAAAATATATATATAAATAATAAGAGTATTGTTGTCTTAGTCATGAGTGACGTCACGATAGACACTAAAAAAGAAGAAAAAAACATTCTTATTTGTGGGTTGAGAATCCTAGAGCTTATTTTCTTTATAAATTATAATATTTTCTTACTCTAATTAAAATTACGTAGTTTTGATTAATATTGAGTTATTAAGTGTATTAAACTACGTAGTTTTAAGCGATACTAATAACTCTTATATTAGTCAAATTATTTTCATTTTACTCATTAATTTTTATGTTTACACAATAATATGAAATATTTATAGTTAAATTAATTAATTTACATCATTAGCACCAAACGTTTACAACTCCTTGAATCTCTTACTCTCTTATAGAACCTTCAATTTAGCAAGACAACACCATGTACAAAGGGTTAGTTCCTTAATATATATTTTCCTTCTTCTTTTGTTGACAATAAGGAAGTGATAATTGCATGTAAAAGAAATTTATATTTTAATAATGCAATAAGTTGTGTATACGGGGGTTCAAACTCAAGACGTCACAACGGTGACTAAGTAAATTAATCATTTTCCGTTGGCGTTGGTAAATATTTAACTCGGGTCTCCTAACAACAATTTAAAGATCTACAACTATATAGCTTATTAAGGGGCTACAATGACCAGAAGTTGAGGTTGGCTATATGTTGTGACAATAAAGATGACAATGATTCCATTCCAAAATATATTAACAATTTTCTATGATCACAATTATGATTTAAAATTTTCATTTCCTTCATTGAAAAGACAAACAATTAAATTATACTTTATATGTTGTTACGTTCGGATTCATAAATTTCCCACTCGTAATTGCAAATTTGTTTTGAACTCAAAAAAATAAAAGTAAATTAGAAAAAAAATACAATTGAATTATCAGATGATTGGGTCATCTCTACCATCCCAAATTCCCAATCCATTTCAGTAACTTTTCAAAGGGATCAAGAGTCACATTAATGGTCTACTAATCATATGTGATTAGCATATATAAAGTAGATGAGATTAAATAATAACAAAACAATTAGAGGTAGTAATGGACAGGTGTCAGCAAATAAAGTTATGTAAAACAAACGCACAGTGGTGGGTGATGAAGCAAAGGGACAGACAAACATACACACAACGGCAGTGTAATTGGTTTGTTCTTCCTTAGGTTCATGTTTTTCTAATATAAAGCCTATTAAAGCTTTTTAACACCTTAATGTTGGATGTTTATCTACTCCACTAAAGCTAAATATTGTTTATTTAACATAATTATATGCTGACATGGAACTTATATTGCAATTGCATATCTCAAAATCATATCATGCATGCCACTTTCTTAATAATCTACAAATAATTTTTCATGTATTGGTATTCCATTTTAGAGGCTATAATCAACAATGATTATTGGTAAAAAAATCGAAAGATATTACACGGGTTAAGCTAACCACATGGGATTTCATGTGAAACTCAACTGCTGACGTGGGCACACAAGAACCACCCGAACCGCTTGCCAGATTGTCTGGAAAAGAAACCACGTGTCCATGTGGACCCCCACAACCAAATGGCACATTCCCGTAAATATTATCGACTCTCCAGGTCAGACTCAAAACACCATTCCCTTCCCATTCCCAACAAACAAAACGAAATTCATAAATAAACCCCAAAATTGATACAAAATTCATCTGCCGGGTTAACTCGAGCCAGCCCTGTTGCCTGCTTCGAAGCAGACAACGAAAGAGACGGCAACTAACGCCGATTGACCCTCACCTAACGACTTCCGTCACCCCCAGCGCACGCTTCCCGATGTTCCGTACAATCATTGATATACTTTTCTTAATTTTTTAATCTTACAGACCCTTCTGCCGTTATCAAACGGCTCTCACTACCTTTCCGTCTGATTAATCATATACTATGGTTACATCGTAACCGCGGTTAAGTTTTACAGGGACTAGCACAACTTCGAAGGTACATAGCACAAGCAGGAGCTGGGTTCTGTTTGGCTAGATGGAAAGAGAGAGAAAAAAGGTGACACAGTTAAAGCAAACAAGGTCGGGTATAATTAGACGCGCGCAAACCGGTTTTGGGGATTGTCTCTGTAACGGCGCTTTTCTGCATATTCGAGAGAGAATTGAGAGAGAGAGATGAAACCAGTGAGGTCATTGATGCGATATTGCGAGATGAGAAAGGTGATTCCGTAACGGTTCCTGGGCAGTTTTTTTTGCGTTACAGATAGTTAATTTTTGGCGTTAACGGTTGTAGTGAAGTGTGATTATTGCAGGGTTGTTGATTGTTGGCCTATAATGAGGTGATTTTGGGGAAGAGAGAGAGAGACCCACACAGACAGATAAATAATTCAGGGGGGTTTTGGTTTTGTTTTTTGATTGTTGGTGGTGGTGTTGACTTGGGTGAGCTGAGGAGGAGTCTACAATGATGGCGAATCAGGGAGGGTCCTTTTCGCAGCCTAACGTTGCGGCTGAAGGTGAAGTGACCGTTTGAATTTCTGATTCCTTATCTTTTCCTGATTCTATCCCTGGAAGGATTTTCCTGGGAAAATGTTGAGATAATGTGTTTTGCTCATGTGGGTGATTGTGGTGTGACAGGTTGTGGAGGAGATGATATGTACGCGGAGCTCTGGAAGGCTTGCGCGGGCCCACTTGTTGACGTTCCTCGGACCGGCGAGAGAGTCTTCTATTTCCCGCAGGGACACATGGAACAAGTAAGTGGGTTCTTTTTTCCATTTCAGATCCGGTTCTGTTTGTTTACTTGGAAATGTGCTTTTTCTTTTTTCTGGGTGTTGTCGAGCTAAGGAGTAGAAGCTGTGGCTTTAGTGTTTCAGATTTGGTTGGTAAATGGTAATTGAATGTTTTTTTTGCTATGTATGTGTTTATTTAGTTGGAAGCATCAACAAATCAGGAACTGAATCAGAGGATTCCGCTGTTTAATCTTCCATCGAAGATTCTTTGTCGTGTTATCAACATTGAGCTGCTGGTAATCCTCATTCATGTTGTTTTTCTCGAATTTTACTTTTTGTGTTTTGGTTAAATTCTTCATTTGGGTTCTTTGGAGAATCATAGATCATCTTTTTAATCTAGATGTCTGTTATTTGCTTATAAGTTCTGCTAAACTGAACCTATGATACTTTTTGGGTTTAGCTGGATTTAGGTTGTAATTGAAAATTCAATGACCTCAGATTCGTGTATTAGGTTTCTGTTTGCAACATTTATCTGCTACCAATTGATCCGTTAAATTGAGACTTGGGAATCACTTATCTTGATTTCATATGTAGGCGGAACAAGAAACAGATGAGGTTTATGCACAAATTACTCTACTTCCAGAATCAACTGTAAGTACCACTTAAGAAACTTTTACTCTTGATGGACTACGACATTAAATTTCACCATTTTTTCTGGAAGGGTTCTGAAATGTTCATGTGTAGAAAACTGAACCTACTACACCAGATTCATGTCCTCCCGAACCCGTGAAACCCACAGTCCACTCATTCTGTAAAGTCTTAACAGCCTCTGATACAAGTACCCATGGCGGGTTTTCAGTTCTGCGTAAGCATGCCACCGAGTGCCTTCCTCCATTGGTACTTCTCCTTCCAGTTTTTAGTTTTCTTTTATGATCTCAATATTCTGGATTTGTTGATTTGAACATGTGCGTTTTCTTCAGGACATGACCCAATCAACCCCAACTCAGGAACTGGTGGCCAAGGATCTGCATGGTTATGAGTGGCGATTTAAGCATATTTTCAGAGGTAATACATTCAGTTTTCCTCGGAGTCCTTTCCTCTTGATCCCTGTTGTTGCATTGGTTAATTTTGATAGAACAAAGTCATACTTATTTTATGAGTCAGACAAACTACTTGCAGAATCAGAAATGATTCATGAGTTATCATTTATTTAAATTTGTCATTATTTTTGTTTGATTGAATCTCTCTATAATTGATTGGACAGGTCAACCACGAAGGCACTTGCTTACTACTGGATGGAGTACATTTGTCACTTCCAAGAGATTGGTGGCGGGGGATTCCTTTGTATTCCTGAGGTATTTGTTGCCTCTTTCTGACATTCTCTGCATATCTTAATTTGTTTCTGTTTCTTATTTTTATGTTGGTTATGTATAGGGGAGAATATGGAGGGCTGCGTGTTGGAGTGAGGCGTGTTGCTCGCCAACAGAGTAGCATGCCGTCTTCTGTGATTTCAAGTCAGAGCATGCATTTAGGAGTGCTTGCTACTGCATCTCATGCCATCAATACTCAAACCCTGTTTGTGGTGTATTATAAGCCAAGGTATCATTTACTGCTAAATTTAAAAGGATGCTTCTTTTGAACTTTTTCTGCTGGAGTTGAGTTAACCTTTGTTTTTTTATTTGTTTGGTGAAACTAATAGGACAAGCCAGTTCATCATAGGCTTGAACAAATATCTAGAGGCTGTTAACAATAAGTTTTCAGTTGGCAATAGATTCACGATGAGGTTTGAGGGAGAGGATTCTCCTGAGAGGAGGTACTAAATTTCAAATACACCGTACCCTTTAGTTAATTTCATGGGCTAGCCTTTGTAAAGATAAAAATCATTTGACATGTTCTTAATTGATCAGGCTTTCTGGTACAATAGTTGGAGTTGAGGATATTTCATCTCATTGGACTGATTCGAAATGGCGATCTCTGAAAGTAATAACTAGTTAGACACAAGTAATTGATTATCTTTTTTCCAACTTGTCATTGTATTAATATATCATCTTTTGTGTATTTACCAGGTTCAGTGGGATGAACCTGCATCTATCCCAAGGCCTGATAGGGTTTCTCCATGGGAGATAGAGCCTTTCATTGCCTCTATACCTGCAAGCTTGTCTCAACCAGTTGTGTCTAAGAATAAACGGCCTCGACCACCTACTGAAAATCCTGCTCAAGGTAAAATGTTCTTTCCCTCTTCTTTCTCTTTTGTTATTCTATCTAGAATCTTGACTTATTATATTTTTTTTTGGATTATAGATGTCACTTCAACCACATCAGCTCCCTGGAATTCTGGATTGATGCAGTCCCATGATTTGACACGATTTAGTGGTACTGGTGAAGGCAAAAGAAGTGAAAATCATGGCATGTGGCATCATAAGCAAGCAGATGTTAACAACATTAGCAACTCTGCATCGGTGGCTCAGGCTGAGGGAGTTTGGCTATCTTCTCCTCGGATGAGCATGTCTCAGCATCTATTTCAGGATGCAACAGAGGATAGTAAAAGTGTGTCTGCATGGCCTGCTACCCCTGGCTATCCAACTCAGCAATTGTCTAATCTAAACAATGATCTGATGCTTGACCCAGCTGAGAAAGGGAGGAAAGTTGAGATGGCTACTAGCTGTCGATTATTTGGTATAGAACTGATGAATCACGCAACACCTGTTCAACCAGTCAGCCTATCTAGTGGGTGCGGTACAATTGACGGGCTTAGCCCAAGTACCCAATCAGCTGTTTATTCAGATAAAATATCTGACTCTTCGAAGGCTTCCGAAGAAAGGAACCTGGAACGATCGCAGGCACCACTAAAAGAAACTCATGGAAAGCAAAGTGGCCCTACATCTACCAGGAGCCGCACCAAGGTACCAAGTTGCAACCTTTTATTGCTATATAAGAGTTAATTAGCCTTTTAGAAAGTTTTTGAGAAATCATGTTTTGTGTGTGAAAGGTTCAAATGCAAGGAGTTGCTGTTGGTCGGGCTGTGGACTTGACCATGTTGGAAGGATATAGTGAACTTATTGACGAACTAGAAGAGATGTTTGACATCAAGGGACAGCTGCGCCCTCGGGATAAGTGGGAAATAGTCTTCACAGATGATGAGGGGGATATGATGCTTGTAGGCGATGATCCGTGGCCGTACGTATTCTTTAACATCATTTAGTATTGATTTGATGTTTGTCATGCATTAACGTGGTTCTTCTCTCTAATTTTTTTCTATATGTTCTCCTTTTGGTGTACAGGGAGTTCTGTGACATGGTGAAGAGAATCTTTATATGTTCAAGCCAGGATGTCAAGAAAATGAGTTCAGGTACCAAACTGCCCATGTCTTCCATAGAATGTGAAGGGGCCGTAATAAGCTCAGACTCGGCCGAAAATTGAAGCAATTGTGACTTTCCTTGTGCTCTTTGTCGTCTTTCCTGATTATTGTGGATGTTGTTGTTTGTCTGTTGGTAGGACTAGGGAGAGCTTATGTGTTTACAACAGGAGGAGACAATGGCAAATTGTCTGCTCGTTTTTAGAGCTAACTAAGTAAAGAGTACTCAAAAAGATATTTATCTGGATTGAATGACCAGGAAATTCATGTGCAATAGTGGGAGTTTAGAGAAAGGGTAGGATAACAGTCTGTGAATACTTATGGTACCATTTTGGTGGATGATGGGTGTGGGATCATGGGGTTTAGTTTCTTGTGCATGTAAATACGTGTTTCGGCAATGTAACATTGGTTAGCGTTTGAGTGGAAATATATATGTATGCTTATGTTGCCGCATTGTGGTTGTTTGATTTTCTATTTAAATGGTGGAAGATAAGTAAGCAAACCAAGTAGTGTGAAGATATTGTATTTGTGGATATGATGAAAATTTGTGGGGTTGTATGGAGAAAGAGACATCCCTTGAATATTGTGAGGCCAATAATAGAGTAGTAGAAGGTGACATGGTGGAGTAAAGTTGCAGTCAGGGAGGACCACCCTGGCTTGGTACCTGTTCTTGTATGGGGTTAAAGTAAAACAATGCATATGAAGATCATCGATAATGTTCATGATTCTTGAAACAATGCATATGAAGATCATTGATAGTGTTCATGATCTTCTGATCAAATGCACCCACTTAATAGTCTCTCATGTGATGTTCAAGGGTTGACTGGTAGTGTTGCATAATTTTACTGATAAGTTATTGTGTCACACTGGAAATTAGAAATTACCACCACCAAGCGCGTGGGTCAACTGGTAAGGGGTTGTTCTAGCTTAACCTGAGATCTCGAGTTCAAGTCTCAGAGAATCCAGCTGCGTTAAAACTTGGTAGAGAGAGCTTTGTCGCCCTTGTGGTCCTACCCGGCTCGAATGAGAATTAGTCTGGGTGTGGTTGAACACCTTAAAGGTGCCTAAGTCTAATCAATTGACACCTTATTAAAAATTTATTTTTACCCGCTTAAATGAATTTGTGGAGATTGAGTAAAAATAAAATAATTGTTGGTATGAAATATGAAATTTTCTTCTAATATTGAAATTACTAAACTATCCTCGATGATGAATATAAACTCCTTTCTCAATTTCTTCAATCTTCCCACCAATTGCTTGTTGTGGCTGGGGATTACTAATGTGCTCCGCAGCAGCAACAACAGGAGCAGCAGTTGCTTGATGCTCACGACTTGTTGCTTCTTGAGGGACATTGACAGGTTGAGGAACGTTAACGTTGTTAGTGTCCCGTTTGCCGCATAAGCGTTCAAGGCACCAAAGGAACAAAATCATGAACGTCAAGCTCATGGAAGAAGGGAGAGCAATAATCAATAGGGCTTTTAATGTTGAGCCGAAACCGGAGATGCGATGAGAAATGTTGTCGAGTGGCGGTGGCGATGACGATGGTGGTGGTGGAGGAAGGAGAGATGAATAGTTCTTGACGACGTTGAACATGAAAAAAACATAGCAATAATAAAAAAAAAGTTTTAATTCTGAATAGTCCATGTCTACAGTACATAACGACGTCGATCATGAAAAAATGAGAGCAACAATAAAAAAGAGTTTTAATTCTAAGCCGGAAGCGGTAACGAATATATAGTCTATGTCTATAGTACGTAATGTGTGCTTGAGAGTAATTACCATTTTTTAGTTTCTATAGATAAGTAATGTGCTTATGAGTAATTACCATAATTTTCAATTTGATGATATATTGTTATTCTTTTTTTTTTTTCTTTTTGCGGCCATTGATTCTTGAGGACACTCCATCATTGTTACTATAAAGCATTTGGGTGGAGGTGTTGTCTGATGGGTTCTTCCTACTAAAGGCAACGTTTGAAAACCATTTATTTTTTTTGTAAGGGAGAGTTAGAGTGTTAGGAGTTGTCATATTTAATTTCAGTATATAGTCATTATGCGACTAATTCCAAAAATTACTATCCAACAGTAAATATTACAGTAGCAATTAAAATGTACTGCTTTTCTAAAAATTTTGGTAATTAAAAGAAAAAACTAGTTGTTCGATCCCGCTCAACACACTCATACAGAGAGGTGAAGACTTTAACTGTGAACAAATCTCGAATGAAGGTTAGTCTGGGTGTAGTAAAACGGCTTAAAGGTGTCAACCGCGAGTGTGCGGGCCTGCTCAGGAATCCCATGGTATAAACCGAAAAAAAAAAACTAGTTAACTAGTTCTCGCAAAAAAATATGTACCTTGTTATTATATATTTAAATGAAACAAATATCAAAGAAGTCAATATGTCCGAGTGGTTAAGGAGACAGACTTGAAATCTGTTGGGCTACGCCCGCGCAGGTTCGAACCCTGCTGTTGACGAATATATTTTAGGTTTTATAAATTTATCAAATGAATACTTTTGGGTTGTTTCTAATGTTCCTACACATTCATATATAACTAGCATTTTCTCATACTACCTTTTTGTTTAACACATACTACTTTTAGTCAAACACTATTTTTGCAATACTTCACCAAATAAATCTTCAAACAAGTGTTTTGATAGAGCAATGGACATGGTATCTCCTTATATTTATCATCTTAACAACTTAAATACAAAGAATGTTAAGATAAAATAAACTATATCATACGAGGAAAAAAATAGACATTTTATTTTTCTAATACTCCTTAAAAGAATGATAAGATTTTCACTAGAAGCAAAAAGCTCTCGTAGAAACAGCTCACAGATAACAATTTTTAGAATTTTGAGTAATTAAAAAAATCATCAAGACTTATCACCGTGATGTTAATTATATGAAATGTCCAACCAAATATATGAATACGGTTAACAATTAGATAGTAAACCATTTAAATGTTCAATTTAACCAATGAACACAATCAATACTTAAAAAACATTATCTATAATTAAAAATAAATATTAAAAAAACTTGAAAGTTACATAAATGAATAACTTTTTCTATCTATGTCGAGTAGACATGAGCCATACGGCAACGCAATTCCAAGCGTTCGCTTTTTATTGGTCCTGAATAGAACTATATTTTTGTTAACTAAATAAATACATTATCTTAACTATTAAAAATGTAAAAAATCGTTTTACAAATTACATATTTACATCACAGTCCACTGTAAAACAAAACAAACAAGTCTCGCCTCGACCATCCTCCTCCACCTGCCGGAAGAAAATGGAGTCCTCCACCACCACCGCCGCCCCTCTCCACACGTTCCGGCGACTGCGCCGAACCCCATTTTACCGCACGTTCGCGGCAGTTTACACGTGCGGGCTCGTAGCTCTGTTTTACCACCATATTGAAACTCTGTTCCAACACTATCAAGACTCGGTCTCCTTCTCTATCTGCCTCTTATTGCTAATCTCCGATCTTGTTCTTGCCTTCATGTGGGTCGCTGGTCAGTCCTTCCGGATGCGTCCGGTTGGCCGCCGAGAGTGTCCCGAAAACCTGGAAAGAGTGGTGAAGCGAAGTGATTTTCCGGGGCTGGACGTGTTCGTGTGTACGGCGGATCCGTACAAGGAACCGCCGATGGGGGTGGTGAACACGGCCTTGTCGGTGATGGCTTATGATTATCCGACGAAGAAGGTTTCGGTGTACGTGTCGGACGACGGAGGCTCGGAGCTTACTCTGTTTGCTTTGATGGAGGCTGCTAAGTTTGCTGCCTACTGGTTACCGTTTTGTAGGAGCAACGGCGTAGTAGACACAAGCCCACAAGCGTATTTCACATCAAACAAATCATTCCCTTCAAACGTACACAAACTCAAGGTAACATATGATATACTTGCCGTCCTATAATAAGTGTCATTTTAGTTAGTGTTGTGTGTTTACTTTTCCATTCCTGCGCATGTATTGTGATAACTTAAAGATGCTAAAATAATACGACCTTAAGATAAAGTGTATTGAGCTTAGGTTGAGAGATTATTTATTCTGAATTTTGGGAGTCGGAGATGAGGTTTTGGGAATTGCGAGATGAAATCGAGATTCTGGATCATGAAACATGAGAAACACATTGTTAGGTGAAAACCTTGTAGTATACCAAAGAAAATCACAACGAGCGTGGGAATGAGAATTTCTACCACGATGGCTCTAATCATTATCTAGTGAGTAGTGTGGCAGCG
>JAYMTF010005655.1:0-11259 GCA_036897485.1 Pelargonium nanum | reverse complement strand
GGGGGGCAGAGAAGAGCAGACTTGTAAGCAAACACAAGAACTCTGGTTTCTAAACAACATTGACTAACAGAATAACTGCTATATCTGCTGGCATCAGGTTTGCTACACGATATAACTTGGAATTAAGCTTAAGGCTTTCTCATATATGAAGGCAATGATACGCAATTGAGCTATAATTTTTGGCAACAGCAAAAGATTTGGTGACCCTCATTACTGAAGTAAATATACACATGACAACTACTAGTCCACATTTGTCATGCACATCAAACTGCCGAGCCTTCCTTGCAATTGTCTAAATTCAGCAGAATTGTACCGTCGATCAATCCACGAGCAAGCAAGGAAGTTAAAAAGAGACTGAAATGACGAATGGCCCAATGAGAAGCATATCAACCAACCTCAAAATGTTCCAAGGTAGCATAAGCTCCACTAGCAAGTTTCTTCCTCACGGTACTAAAATCCATGGGGTGCTCGATGATTTCATGGTAGTCTGGAAGCTGCATAACATATATATATATATATATATATCAATACAAAATATGAAGGGAATTTTTTGAGAAAATACATGCAACTTGAGTCTTTGGAAGTTATTGGATATATCGTCATTATTAAAAATACCTCTTTGGGGTCCACTGGATCAGAGAATACGCCATAAGTGTCCTTCCTGAAACCCAAATTAACAACCCACTCAGCAAAACATTCAAATCAAAAGCTAAGCTGCACTAAAAAGCTACTCCCAAAAAACCAAATGGTGATACTGAAAGACGCACTTTTGAAGCCTATCCAGGATGAATAGCAACAGCTTTTTATCGGGTAATGTAGTTGAGGGTCCCAAATCAAGCTGACCACCTGCACATAATTGAGCTCATAATCATGCACATAATCCACAATGAAAAACTCTTTTGTAAAAAAAGTGTGATTGAGGTTGTTAACAAACCTTGTTGGTTGCTTGTGGGGTTTGCACCAGAAACAGGCTTCTGAACCTGAAAATTTGAAAATTTGGTCATTTAGGAAAGCATAAAAAGCAACCATTTTTGCTATATGGGTGAAGAACCACTGAACCCAGAAGCAAAGTAGCTCCAAAAAGGAAAGTGGCATAGCATTCAGTGCTGAAAAAAGGATAAATACAGTTAAAAACTGGTGAGACCAAATTAATAATTAAAGAAAAAGACAAATTTAAACTTTATTTTTACTATCAGATATGACAGTTGCTTCATTATTGTTCCATAAATAAAATCAGAAAAATTCAACCAAAAAACCAAATCAATAATACCCAATAAAATCAGATTCACAAAATAAATACTAGACATTTACAACTCCAAAATTTCAAATATATGTATATCTAAAAAAAGAGGATATTTATTTTCATTTGTATTTATATTTTTCAAAACCTGACAAAGTCAACAGAAGCATTTGGCTTTAGATTCTAGAAAACCCCAACAAAGTGCAGTCCAATCGCAGGTCCGAATTTCAAGGAAATCCTAGACCCTGTCAAGGAAAAAAAACCTATATTTTCCCGGAAAAAAAGACCACACTCACTGCCAAACAAAAATCCCCCAAAATTAAATTTGAGTACCTTTCCAGCATCGACGAGCTCAGATCCCTCTCCGATCGCATTGATCTTCCTCTTCTTGTTGTTAGAGGCGGCGTTGTCGTCCTCCTCCGCATTCGATTCCGAGCCGTCGGACCCCGAATTCGGCGACGACCTCCGCTGCGGCGATTGCGAAGAGGAAGGCAATTTCAGGACCAGCTTGAGCTTCTTCTCCCTCCGCTTCTTGCGGTCCAATTGGGCGTTGTCTTCTTCTTCGTCTTCCTCCCCTTCCTCGTCGGGGTTAGGGTTCCGGCGAGTGGATCGGCGGGGAGGATTGGGAGTGGTGGCAGATTTGTAATTAGGAGCAGAATGAGGGGCAGAGAGTTGCTGTTGTTTGAGGAGGTTGCGTTTTTGGAGATCTAGCAGAGATGGTCGACCTTTCTTCTTCTTCTTGCTCGTCTCCTCCACTGCCTTACCCATTTTCTCTCTCTCCTCTCTGCTCGTCTCTCTCTCTCCTCTCTAGAGAGACAAAACAAACAGGGTCTTATTTTTGTTTCTTTAAGTTATTTTTTAATTTTTAAAGATATTTCTTTTTTAACTTTATTTTATTATTAATTTCTTCGCTCCGAATCGCGTGAGAGGCACGTGAACTAGAGGTGATTCAGGATTCGGGTTTCCGGGTCGGGTGAGTGGGGTTGATAGAGTACGGAAGAGTGAAGAACAGCAGCGGGTGCAGTTGAGTTTGTTGGTTGTTAGTTTAGTTAGTTATGCGACAGCAAAGGATATGTGCACATTTGTCGGTAGACAGATCGGTTATTTTGGTTTGATTTTGTACCCGACAATTTTGAGTTTTGTTCAAATTAAACCATCACAATATCAAATATTGAAAATTTGGCAACACCACCTTCATTTAATTTTATTTTTTTAATAATCATACATATCTAAACCCGTAAAAACATAAAAGATGACTCTTATTTAAAATAAAAATACTTTGAGTTTCCTTTGACGTCTCAAGTTCGAGCCTTTTTGTCGACGGTATGAGATAAAATTTGTGGGGTGAGGATTGAAGTGACGCTCCTTTTGAAAGTGAGAAACATTGTTACTTCGAGTATGATGTCTCGTTGCAGATAAAATTAATACTAGAAAAAGTGACATTTTATACAACAAAATAAATACAAAATTTTAATTTTATAAAACAAATATCACCCTACGTAATGCTCTAAATTGAAAATTGATTTTCAAATATTTGACTAAACTTGTGGGCGTTATTAATGAAAGAAAATGACTTAAAATGTAGTTGTGACCGAACAATTACATTCTTAAAGAAAATTAGTGAGGTATAGAAATGAAAACATAATTACAACTAGCTCAACTTTAACCTTTAACAAAATATATAGATAGTGGACCCTTTTATATAAGTAGAAATAGTTTGCTTGTTTTATGGTTCTTGTTTGCTTAGTTTTCATATTCTAAAACAGAAGAATAAATGTTTCATGCAACAATATTATTTTAATAAAACACATCTGTCCAATTTACAAGTTTAAATCTGCTCTATTTTCATAAAGATATAAACCACCAATATATCACTAAATCAATAAAATTTAGTGCCAATTTAAGCAACCAATGCCTACTTATTATTTGTCCATTTCAAAATTAATCTTGGTGAGTTGAGTTTTGAATTATACATACATACAGATTGAGTCAATGTGAAGTTGACGCAAGTTCTTAGACAACATCATAGGCCCAAAAGAGCCCAATTAGTTAGACCAACCCAACCAAACAAATTTATATGAGCTCCAAAGGTATTTTCTGTTGGTTATATATGTTCTTTGTTGGATTTTCATTTCAGATGTATATAAAAATAAAAATCTGCCACATAAGTTATTAAACTATTGAAAACTTTATCTACCATAATTAGTACTATTTAATATACTTTCTCAATGCATTTATAAAAACAGTTAATTTAATTATAGATAGCTTCATCTAGACGAATTTATGATTACCCGTTTACCTAATAATCACTTTAATGAATATCACAACCAATTGGCTTCAAAACTTATTCTCTGTATTTGGTCAAATTTCCAAATAAAATCTCAATCAAATATAAGACCAAAGTCAGAATATACATAGACTCAAACAGCGTTACAATTTAAAGAAAACGCGCGATTTATTTATACCACACTCATCACATATAGTAGCGATTACATTTATAAGTAAACAAACGTGCGTCAAAATAAACAAAACATCATAGATTGAGTCAAGAGGAACATGTAACGCAAGTACAACCGTCCCCGCACGTGCAAAACGCCTTGCCTCTCCCACTAATCATTTCGCTCCTCTTGCACGTGCAAGGGTTACAGCCGCAATGCTCTCCGCACGAGCACCGCATGTGATCTTCACCACCGGCCACCGCCTTATCGCTCCGACCCGATCCACACCTGCAACCTTGGTCGCCGGGACACGGCGTCGGACACCCGCATCTGTCGTTGCAGCTTCCGCCTCCGCCTCCGCCGCCACCTCTTATGTCTGCCATTTGTTCTTCCGGTTTTCGCGGCTACTCGACCTCGTACTTAAATCTTCCTTATGTATTGTTTTGTGTGCGCGAGGCTAAGGACGAACTCGTGGTTCTTTGGGATTACACGTGGAGGTACACGTGTCGTGGCTGTAGCTAACGTGGCATGAAGACTCATGCATTTATCGTACTTTCTCCACGACTTCATGTTACGTACACTGATAAAGATCGAGTTCGGTCCAACTCAGCCATGTTATTGCTGCATGCTAATTTTAGTTTAAGTGTCAATTCACGTACAATAAGAACATAATTCTCTTATATCAGTAGATCATATCCACACACACGAAATACTACGTGCTTTTGATATATAGAACCAACTGATATTTTAATATTGAATTATAATTCATAATGAAACCTTTTATAAAGGAAGATTGATTAATACGTAATTTGGTATAACTAATAAAATTGTTTAGGATAGACATTTAAAGTGTTTTAATGTCAAAAATATATTAACTACAAAAAAAAATTAGTTTTGGACAGCCAATCCAACCGCTTAAACTCCTATCATGTCGCGGAAAGTAAATAGTTGGTTGTAACTAAATATCCTATCACGAAAAATCTCATGTGCACAACTGAAGCTGGTTTGTCACGAAAAGTATAACTTTGTGCGATAGAAAAACTATCACCAAAAGCATAAAAGCTAAATTTTCACCATTATTGAATTTTTATCCATGTCAACCCAATAGTCATTGTTTCTAAGTCTAACTCATAACGATAACTTATTTTTTATGTCACCCAAAATAAAAATTTTTGTAGTGATTTATTTATATTTACCAATTTAAATGAATAAAAAATATATTTATAATTACTAGCGTAAAAAGTTGATTAATTGTAAAAACTTATTTTAATATATAGATCAAATCTTAAAAAGAAAAAATTGTCGAAAAAATTCAGCTTAATACTCTGTAATTTTCAAAGCTACAATTAAAGTGATTAGAGGAAAATCATTAGACTAACTAAAGCTTGATGAAGATTCATAAAAATAAATGAGAAGAAAGTGCAGTTTTGGTAGGTAACTAATACAGTAAAAAATGAAAATATCTTATGAATCATTATACAAATATCTAGAGGGCTAGTAAAGAATGGGACACATGGGTTGGAGTGGTGCAGTCAATTATTTATGATATGGCCAATAGTACGTTAATGGCGGTGCCCTACAACTAAAGGTGTGTTGGTCCTACTACTTATTTTAAGTTTAACAACAAAAACCAATTTCACTCACATTTGACAATGACACATTTATATTATAGGTAGTTAGATACCCAACTTCTCTCGAGTAACATGGCTCTTTTGATATAAATACACCATTCATAATAAGAAATACGTTGGTGATTAGAGTTAAGCACAGAAACAAAGTTGGGTTGTTTGTCAACTCATTACTATCCCAACAACAACCATAAAATAGGAAATTCAATTTATACGTCCCACAAACTATTTATAGATTCTTCACTCATTAATTAACAGTAACATAGTATAAAATCTTAAACTTATATTTTTCGGTGTATGATACGCAACTTTTTGAACCCGATATTATTAGTCTTAACATGATTGGTCGATCTTTTTGTCTACATGTTGGAATAATGAGCGAAAATACAGTGATTTAGTTTAAGTTTCGAGACTCTTAGTATGGGTCATAAGAGTCAGAACCTGAGTGCATGATCCTGGAGTTAGAGTTTAGGTTTTGAAACACAAAAATAACATTATTAGGTGGAAATCTAAAGTGATGGAAAGAGATCTTTGTCATGAGGTTTTTAATGAGTACCACTCAAGTTAGAGAGAGCTTGAGAGAGAATAAGGATCGAAAGTTTGGAGGATGAATTATATCTTCTTTAAAGAGATGAAATGTTTATAGCTACGGAAGAAAGGGGACGACATGACATCATGTAATTAGTAGACTTGTAGTGAGCTTATGTCCCAGATGCCAGGTCAGGTTTATACAAGCAATTACATATTTGAGTTTAGTTTTTATGATGTTAAAAGTTTTTTTTGTCCGTTTAATACCATGAGATGTCCTAAATGGATCTGCAAATTAGTGGTTGACACTTTTAATCCGTTTAATCGAACTCAAACTAATACCTATTCGAAATTTGTTCACATGTTAGTGTAATTTGTATAATATTCTTGTTAGAATGTTTATATATATACTTGACATGCTTTTCTACAAAATTTATATACGTGTTCCGAATCTTCTCAATTGTTTTAATATAAATAAATTGATACCATATGGATAATAATAAACAATGCAGTTCCAATTAAATAAAAATAATAATAAGCATTTATTTTTAAATTAGTGGTTGGTTAGTGGTGACTATAGGAAGATATTTTCCAAGGTTTTGGGTATCTATATCCTAGGTCCGAATACATGTCTCCTCCACAGGTCATCCTTTCTTTTCCACCTATAAAAATTAAATTCCGAAGTTAATGAAAAAATGGGTGGAGGGCCTTGTTGAAATAATATTGAGATTTTCTAAAATTTTAAAAAGTGTTGTATTAAGAGTTAAGACTCAATTTTGATCGACTAAAATATGTAGGGTTACACGGTTTAAACGCTTTAAATTTTTTTAAGATCTCAAGTTCAAGCCTCCTCTTTGTCAATTCGCTGTTGTGTAGCTTAACTGATAATAAAAAAAGACTCAATTTGGACAAATGATTTAACACCAAATGAGCAATTGGGAGAGAGAGAGAGTGGTTTAGCATAAGAAATTTGGAATATAGCAAGCAATTTGCAGAGAGTTGTAAAACAGCTAATAGCTGCTATGCATTTTGCCAAAAGAACTAGAGACCTTTTCAACCACCCTATCAATCATGTGTATGTGGTAAGGTAAGGTAAGGTATGGCCTTAACAATCTTGTTTTGTGTCCCTAATAATTTCACTATTTTTTCCAACCATTTATTTGTGGCTCTGCCTGTGGGTCCCAATATTAGCTGTGTGTCACAAATGTTCAATAAAAGTTGGGTTCTACTCCACCACCCACTTCATTCAATTCATTCACAACTATTTTCATTTTGCACTTTCCATCATCATTCATTACACATTTTCTCCTCTCTTTTTCAATTTTTTTTATATTCTTCAAATTTCAAATGAACAAGTCTAATTCAAAATAAAACATTTTATTATTTGTAAAGTAAAATTGAACACATTTTAATTTAAAATATAGCATGGGAAAAATGATTATTAATCAATATTTTGAGGCAAACCTTTTTGGTCTGATTGACTTTTTAAGTGATAGCAACACTAATTTTTCATTTATTATGTCTGAATTTTGGACTTATGCTCACCAATATCATATTTTAATTTCTACTAATTATTTTATCAATCATCCTTTACTATTCTAGATGATAGTAACCGTCTGTAGTGCCTCTTGTCCTCTTCCAGTCCACAAAAAAACTACATCTTCATGTTACATTTCGTTTTCAATTTTTGAGTTTTGACATCATTTACTATTTTTAGTTCAAATCAATCACGAAAATCAGATAAAACAATCAATTCCCAAATGGAAATTTTGTGGATTGAAGTTTATATATTACTAGAACACCCTGAATGATCCCCAATTTTATATATTTATACATGATGATCTAATCTAATTAAACATTCAAAAATATGAAAAAAAATAATTTTATATAAAAGGACAAAATTCATCATCTTCATCGTCTAGCAACACCCTGTTGCTAATGGCGGATTCACAGCAAAACTGTAAAACCCATGACTCTGTGTACATAACTATGCCCATTCGCATCTGGGTTTTGGCGATTTCGATCATCAAGCAGGAATTGATGGTACAAAACCCAAAACCCCGATCGATCGCCATTGAAACAGAGCAATTAAGCTTGAGAATCATCAAGCTCAATCCATGGCGTTAGGTCCAGCACAAGCCTTCAACACAGGGCTCCAAACCCACTGAACCAAAAACCTCCTACCTCTCCTCCCGTTCACATTGAAGGTCCTTCCTTCTCTGTCCTTCATTACCTGCCCAATGTACCCTCCGCCGCCGCCGGTGCCGTACAGGCCCTCGCAGAGATCGCCGATTTCGGTCGGCGCCGTCGGGTCCTCCCCGGCGTACCAGGCGTTCACCAGAGGGTTCGAGGCCAGCTCCGCCAGCTCGTGGCCAATCACGCTGATCATTCCGTCAATCCCGACGTCCCTGTTGGGCGGCGAGAGCGCCGAGGGGCCTCCGGCCATGTAACCGGGGATGGCGAAGGGGTAGGCGCAGACCTCCGGGCACTGCTTGCCGGAGTTGCCGATCCAGGCGTAGGGCATGGTGTAGCCGACCATGGAGGGGAAGGTGAAGTAGTGGAAGCCGCAGACGGCGCGGCAGAAGTCCTGCATGGTGACGTCGGCGGCGGTGAGGACGAGGTAGATCCCGTTCTTGTGGTCGACGGGGAAGCGCGCGGACCGGGCGGAGGTGGCGATGACGTCCTGGACGGTGAGGCGCGTGAGGTGGTTGCCGTGGGAGTAGGCGGTGTCGGAGTACTCGCCGGCGATGACGACGGAGCGGGAGACGTTGGCGCCGGTCTGGTCGGTGTAGAGGGAGACGGTGCGCCACCACTCGGCGACTGAGGGGGAGGGGGCGGCGCGGCGGTTGGTGGTGGAGATGGAAAGAAGAAAGTCCTTGATGAGGAGCTTCTGGGGCTGGGCCCACTTGCCGTACCAGATGACGTAGATGTTGATCGGAGAAGAAGACAAGACCGGACCCATGTGGTAGCGGAGGTGGACGAGGTCGGAGGAGCCTTCGAATTTTTTGTTGGAAGAGAGGGTCCGGAGAGGGAGCTTGGGGTTGTAGTGTTGGGGCTCTGTCTCGAGGGTTTGGGTTTGGGTTTGGGGAGAAGGTGATGTGGCGGCGGCGGAGAGGATTAATGCGGCGGAGAGGGAGAGGAGGAGGAGGAAATGGGGCGGCGACATTTTGAGGTTGGAGGTGGTTTCCGGCGGAGGGGGGAATGTTTGGTTGGGAGTGAAGAGTGGTGGTGATATATAAAGGAGGAGAGGAGTGGGGGAGGGAAATGGGCTGGAGACAGCTGCAAGGTGTGGGCACGCTTTGCTTTGCTACTTTGCTTTGAGACTCTCTTCTGTTTCTTTCTTCTGGAAAACTGGGAATCAACTTTAACAAATTGACGACAATAACCTTTTTTTGGAATTACATTTTCAAATACTGATTTTTTGAATAGTTATGTCCCACGACAAGTTAATTGTTTCGGGTCCATGCATAAATTACTAATAGTATACGCACGTAAATTAGTTATTATTAATTTTTATTTTGTTGCCTAACATGTCATGACCATACAAAATTAAATGTAATACTAACTTACTTATTCTTAGTTATTGTATTATGCTCGCAAGTTGCATAATATTCGTCGCTTGTGTGTTGTGTGCGTAACTTTTGTTGTTTGCACATTGTCAATTGAGTGGCATGATGATAATCAACGTTATGCGCATGTTAAGTGTTTGACATTTTGCGTAACATTTGTTATGTGCGTAGAATTTACATAAGTCGTATCATATTAAAAACTAATTTTGTTTTGCGAATCGAAATAGAAATACGTACATGAAATGGCATGAGGCCTATGTGGTCTTCAAGCTGGGACGAACCACAAGGGTGGCCAACTTCGATCTTTGGCAACCTGATTTTCATGTCTAACCTTTCCATCTCCTTCATTTATGCTATTTAGTTTGTCAGCGAACTATTTTTTCTACCAGGGTTTTTGTCGCCCATCATATGAAATCCATCATGGGGCCTCTGAGGTCTTCAAGTCGGGAAGTAACACAATGTTGGCTAAACTAACCCTCATGTTAGTTTGAAAGTACCACGAAGGCGATATATAATTAAAGCTCTTAGTACTAAGTTTTAACACAACTGTATATCTTAAAATTCGAACTCGAAACTTTCTGGTTAGCTATAACAACCTACTGTCTGTTAACCTTCGCACTTGGTGGTGATATTTATTGTCATTGCGAATTGTTAATCTATTTAAATATTGTCTAAAACTATATAACTCAATCCCTCAAATTGTCTTTGAGACTATTAATTATTGCAAGTATGTGTTGTATAATTATTTTGAGTATACATGAATCATTTAAAAGATATACAAGTGGCTTAAATTCATGCATTGATCACATGCAATATTATGATTTATGATTATGATTCTAAGTTAAAAACATTGTTCGTTTTTTATACACATGTACTTGAAATGCAAGTAACAAATGAGGGCTTCAGTTTTGAATCCATGCTGCTACCGGTTTTAAAAATTTATAGAACTTGTGTAATCAAATTACTATACTAACCAAGACATGTTGGGTCAAGCGGTTGATACGTTTTGCATTTTCTTTGAGGTCTCAGCTTTGAGCCTTCTTACCGACGGTATGAGGTGAAATTTTATGAGTTTAAGGGGACTAGGGGAGAACTAACAACTAACTCGGGTGACGCTCCCACTAGGGGGTGAGAAACACTAGCCTTTGTAGGCCTGATGTCCCGTCGCTTATAAAAAAAAAATACTATTCTATTTACCATATTAAACTAGTTGCGAATATTCTAAGGAGGTGTGGAGGGTAAGCAAACAGTTGAGTGTTCGAATCTTGAGCACTTATAAATTAAATTTTATTTTCCCACATTATTTGAGAGTAATTTTTCTAAGCTAAGTTGAAAACAGACGTTAACCAATAATAACTAACAAGATCCAAAACATTTTTTCTAAAACAACTAAATTATATTACTACAAGTTCATGTCCATTTCTCTTCTTTTAATGTTGTCCTAAACCTAAAGTAACACAAACCACCCCACGTGACTATACTTACTAATTTAGTTTTTTTAACCTCGATTAAGTGATTAACCCAAATAACTATGTAGATTTTTGAAACTGAGAAAATAAATTTAAAATGTAACAAATAAAATGCTTTGTCACCAGCACGCGCCAATATAATGATGCATCTTCTTCTTGTGTCCCAACTTTCATTGCAAAACTTTTGTGATTGAGAAGCTATATATTTTTTTTCTTACACTATATTCATTGCTTCCTTGGAACTTTCTCACATCTGTATTATTCAACTTTGGTTTTATTTTTTACATGCATGGTTATGTATATAATATAAACAAAATAGTATTGGCGGTACCTTATACTCCCTCCGTCCCAAAATGAGTGTCCTGTTTCTATTTTTAGGTTATTATA
>JAYMTF010005654.1:0-11263 GCA_036897485.1 Pelargonium nanum | reverse complement strand
TCCCACCAATTCACTTGGGTGGGTATGAATTAATTTTAATGAGGTGTCATCACCTTATTGGTTTGGCTTAGCATAAGCAAAAAAAAACTTGGTTTAGATTTCTTTTGCTCTATATATATATTACGGCTAAATAGTATATTGGATGATGCATTCCATATAGAAGAGTGTAGGCTTTAATAATTTGTCCATAACGCGTTCCATACACTAAAAATAAATAAAATGTATCACACTATAGCTCTCCTATTGGAGGTCTACTCACCTTGGACATTCCTACCTCATCTTACAACCTTCGAGGATTTATTTTCAGATGACATCTACTTTCACTATAACTTAATTATATATGTTATCGTCTACTTCCTTGTCGTGTTTTGACTCCTCATTATAACTCTCTAACCAATATTTGCCAGAAGACAATAAGCTTGTGCATGATTCCTAAGAAGTTGATCAAATTTTTGAGTTTGCATATTCAAATTGATTGTTATTCAAAAAAAAAAAAAAAACCATTGATTGTTATCTGTTAGGTTATTGCATGCTCTACTAAAAAAAATGATGCCGATTTGGCGATTTAGATAATGAAAGTTATTAACAAATAGGTTCAAAAGATCATATCAATCTCCAAAACTGACAAAATTATATGTTTCAAAGACCATTACTACTAATACGAGGCGACAGCACGACCACATGTGTGACAAAGATATTATGTGTCATCCACGTGACAATGAAGTTTGCCAAGTGTTAAACACAATCAATCCTAAATCCTAATGTTGCTTCAAAGCTTCGCAATGTTAGATTATAATTGTGTACATATGGTTTTTAAAACGGTGCATGCATGACATATGAGAATGATATCATCATAGTTGAGTTTAGAGAGAGATAGTGAGGGCGAGGAGATGACGATGGATGCATGGTGATTGACAATGCTGTTATATATTCACAGAACAATGAACAAAAATGGAGGAGGCTCTGCATGCAGTGCGGTGCAGGTACGTTGAACGGTGGCTCATAATCACGTGACGTACGTACGTACGTACGTGTCAGCGGCTCGTGGGAAGCGTTTCGAGCGCACCCGCGTGTCAGTTTGTTCGTGTCAATCGTCAACCCCATCACCTCCACCCAAATGCCACTAGAACTAGGGTTGACAATTCGTGTTTGCGAGTCGTGTTCGTATTGAAAGTTTAGTATTTCTGTTAAATGGGTCAAATGAACACGACCTGTTTACAAGCGGGTTGACACGACACGATAGACATGATTAATAATCAGGTTCGTGTTGACCTGACCCAACCTGACACAATTACATAAACAGGTTTAGGTTGACACGACTTATCTCGACACGATTAGCTTATATAGATCATTGTTGGCCCGATTATCTATTTAAATGACCTTGAATTGAAGTTATTTTTCTTTAAATTACAAGTATGCTCTTAATAGGGTTTGATAATAAACGGGTCAAATGACACGATAAGGACCCGTTTAATTAAACGGATTACGCGGATTATGTGGGTTCAACACGAACCTCACACGATTATTAAACGAGTTGAAAAATTAAACACAACCACGACACGAATCCATTTAAGCTAAACCGAACTCAAACCCGCTTAACTTCATGTTGTGTCGGGTTATGACCAAATTGCCAGCCCTACTTACAACCATCCATTTCACATAAAATAAATAATTGGTTCACCAGTGGTCACCAGTCACCACTGGATCCAATAGCAACCCACCCCAAAATCCCAAAATGCCTAATAAAGAAATAAAGGCTTTACCTTAGCCCATCTTCAAATTTGGGCTTTATAAAAAAACTCAAAACTGGGCCCAAAAAGTCAGCCCACCAGCACTAGCCACTTTCTTCTTCCTCAGCTCCAACAACCTAGCCTCTCAACACTGTCTCTGGCCACTGCCCTTGTTTCCTTCTCTACTTTCGCTTTCTTTTCTTTTCTCCGGCGGCACCGTCTGCATGCTGTTGCTCCGGTCCGGCGATTACTCCGGCTGGCCTCGCCGACGTTAGACTATATTGTAAGATTATGCCCTCATTACAACCTCAAAGTTATTATTTCCTTAATTTTATGATTTTGCAGAATCTTCTACAAAGCTGCATTTTGATAAACAAATGATTCAGTATTGTTACTATCATGTCTTGTTTTGTCTATGCAAATTGATATTGTGTTCTTTCTTTTCTTCCTCCGTAAGTTTTCAAACTACATTTCACTTGTTATATCATTTGAGATTATTTACTAGGTTCATGTCTGAATGTGAACGTGACTGTCTAGTCCTCAGAAATTGTAATTGTTAGTATAATTGTTGGCATATTATCTATTTTGTTCTTATAATTGTTTTCCTATGTGAAGGATTGGGCTGTGTTTAACACAAAGGAAAAGAGTATGGTTGGGGAAACCCACCTGCCAGTAGTAGGCAAAGCCTCAATGAGGAGGAAGGTAGGGCACAAGAAGGGTGGAAAGGCGAAGAAAATGAAGATGCCACGGGGCAATGGGGAAAGGGTTAAAGTAGACGGGAAGATGAAGAAGCTATTCCGCAAAAGGGCGAGAGACTATAACTCAGATGATGACGATGATGATGATAATGATGATGAGTCTGCTCCTATGGCTAGAGATGCAAAATCACCTAGAACAAATTATAAGGAGATAGAGGATGAGAAGTCCTTTGAAGAACAAGTAGAGTATAGGCAAGATGCAGGTGCAGAAAATGAGGTTTCTGATGGTGAGGATGATGAGATTCTGCCCGGTATTACTAGGTTTGCGGAAGGGTGTAGAGCATTTAGGATGGCGTTCAAGAAAATCATAAAGAAGAGTGTATCTGATGATTCACTGGTAAGCTGGCTTCTAGCTGAGGTTTGTTTGCAATTGTTTTGTCTTTATGCATGGATTCTTGTCTAATGTTTAATGTCTTCGCAGGGTCCTGTATTGTCAGCACACAAAAAACTTGTTGCTGAGAAGCTTGCCGAGGATGAAACTGAACGAAAAGTCAAGGGAGAGGCAAAGAAAGAAAAACACTTGGTATTTTGTTGTAACCTTTTATTATTATGTCGTATTTTCATTTTCTATTTGGTTCAAGATTATTATTATTATTTTAATTTCTTCAGCAAATATCCTTGTATGAATTTTTGTGTGTACATTCTGCCGCTACTTCCCCTAACTATGACGCAATTACAATAAATATTTGCATACTCATTTATGTAACAGGCAGGAGAGAAGGGACATGTGAAGCCTGCTAATTATTTGGATGCACATGAAAAATTTCTGATTGGTGTTGCTACAAAAGGAGGTGATTAGTTTTTATCATTCTTAGTTGTGAGATACGCGACTAGAGCAGTTGGTTTCTTGAACTCACTTGATTTTTTCGTATACTAACTTAGTTCATATTTACCATGTTTCTTTCTTGCTTGCTGGAGTTTCAGTGGTCAAGTTGTTTAACGCAGTAAGTTGTGTTATGAGGATTCAATTTTGTTGCTTTCATTTGAAAATTGATAAGTTCCATTTTTCTTGGGTCATTGTTCACTGCAATTTCTTATGGACTTGAACTTTGGTTGTTTTGTACTTCAACAGGTCAACAAGGCTCAAAATGCTCAAAAAGGATTGAATCCCTTAAGATCCAAGGATGCTAAAAGTATGTCATGTATTCTTCATACTGTTGCGATTGAGATTTTTGTATTTTCCATCGAATCATAAGAAGTTTGGGCTATTTTGATGGAGGACTTCGGTTAATGAGCAAAAATAACTACCAGTTATGCAGAGCGTCATTCTTGGGTTACTTATTATGCTATCACTATAAAATGAAAACCTCTTGTACACATCCGAATTTCACTGGATCTAGGGATTCAGATTTGTTGCAGTTTCTTGGAGTTAGCCTTTGTTGAGTATCTTTAAGGTCAATAATGGTCTGTATTCCACACAGATAGGGCATATAGAAATTCATGTTAATATCTACTAATTTAAATTTTTATACCTCATTATGAGCTCCTATATCCAAAGCCTACCATAATTTTCACCTCACCTTTTGCTTTGAATGCTACCAGGGAAGGTTGACTTCCTTATTGCAGTGCCTTTCTTTGACTTTGAATGTGAAAATGCTTCAACTACTACTCAGTTGTGCTGTAACATGATTAATTTTAAGCAAGTGATTGCTGGTTGACGAATGTCCTTTTGTAATAGTTATCCTAAGTTTTCCATTCTAATTCAATTAATTCAATCTTCCAGCCTTAAAGAAGCGTCGGAAGGAGGCGTTCTTTTCAGAGCTGGGCAAGACACCGTCATCGGCTAAGGTCAGTATTATTACAGTTTCTTGCATCATGCTTTGTCATCTGTATCACTGTTCTTTTATCAGTGTGTGGATCTTGCTTTGCCCCATTTTTTCTTCCATATAAGAAAGTTTGTGCACTCATAGATTTTTTGGTTCTTTCACATATTTGATTGTCCCTAAATTTAACTCAACTCTGGAGTGCTGTTGTTGTGAGATATTGGAATCTTTATGTGTGTGTTAACCTAGCATTGGGGAGAAAAGAAATTCTTCTATTGGTCTTTATTCATCTGTGAACCAAAGCTTCCATGCATAGCCTGTGAATTACATTTTGATGAATTCATTTGATGACATTCAGGCAGACAAATCTTCAGGCGCCACAGACGGTGGAGGCCCTGCCTGGGCTCCATTACGTGATAATTACATGTTAACAAATTCAAAGTTGAAAGACTGGGACAAAATGCCTGTAAGAACTTCTCATATTCCTAACATGCACGCATATGATCATCCCTATTTGTTTGTGTATAATTTCCTTTATGTCACCTACAAATCTGAATTTAGATATTTTCTAAGAAAATCTTGTCTACAATGTCTATTAGGATGCTAACGTTGAAAATGACGCCGGAAGAATGTCTGAAGATAGTAGCTCTGATGATGATTGACATGAAATGCCAGCAATGGGATTTTGGTAATATTTTATAATTTGGGCCAATTTTGCTAGAAATGTCTAGTTACAGTGTACAAACACTTTTTTTCTTTTCCTCCGTGAAGCTGTCAATGGCACTGAAACTCGACCATGTATATCAAGTTTAACTTAAAATTGTTAGGTTGTCTAAGTTCCGCGGAGTATGAAGTATACATATAATATCTCCCTCCAGCTTTGACGGCTGGCTCCACCACTGAAATAGACTTCAAACACTGCCTTTTTCTTTCAAATCTCATCTTATCCTCCACAGATAAAAACTAAAAAATACCCAAACAAATAGCAATATTGTACTTTCTTCCTAATTTCTAATACAAAAATGAGTAAGAAACTTGTGAGGATAGGGACTCCCTAACTTGTTTTCTTTTGAGACATTGTATCTTAAGCATCTCAACTTTATATCATATCCAAAAATGACATACAGACTAGAGAAATATGACATTCAACAGAAAAAAGATACAGAAATATCTCAGCATCCGGGGATTACATCTCTCTCAACTGCATAAATATGTATTGTATACTATACAATGAAACAAAATTACAACTGCAAGTTGTATCTGATCCTTTAAAAAACTTATTGGCCCGCCATGAGTCGCTCAACAGCAAATATAGATTCTGTGCGTGCTATACATTTCAAATACAAAAGATATGCAAACATACAAATGCTGGGTTACAGTTAGTTTGGCTAACCACCTCAGTGGAAGCCAATTTTGGAGCAACAAAAATAGAACAAAGATTGATCGCATCGCATATATATGGGATGGAAAAAGACCTGGCTTTTCCATTGCTGTATGGATAAGAATTGGTCGTTGGGCTTGCTCATATAGTCATATCTACAGATAGGAAATCAGGATTTCGTCCATGCCAACTTATCAGATGCTGTCACAATCCATCAATTCTTTAGGGGTAATCGATCCTCCAGGACTTTATTGACAAATTGTCAGAAACCCACTTTTTACACTCACCAATTTTCTCCTGGTGAAAATCCTTGGCCCCTGAGATAGAATCATACAGCTCGTCATTGCACAGGAATAATGCATCAACTCCATCCATCGTTTAGGAAATAGTACTTTCCTACTAAAGATGGAGTTTCTTTCCTTCTATAAGCATAGTTAAAAATTGTACTCTCAACAGCTTCTGGTTTGGCTCAAAGGATCGTAATCATAAACATCACCAGCTTTGACAAAACGACCCTTCACGCGCCTTCTAACATCAGCCCTCGCTTTGCGGGATTCATATCTCACTCTCTTGTCAAACCTGTATGGCAACATTTAAAATAGAAACCTTAAGTGGCGGAATGACATGAAAGTTCAACGAGCAGGCAATAGCCTCATGTAAAGGAAGAGTTGGTTGGTTATGCATATCTTCTCATCGAAATAATTCCTATACTTACTTGCGAGTCTTCTTCTTTTCCTTGTAACGCAATACAGCATCACTCCGACTACCTGGCGTGAAAGTACTCTCCGGGCATGGAGGACACCATGGAGGCTCTCCCATGAGAAGCATTGGAGAAGCCCCACAATCTTGATAATCTCCAGCAGTACTATCTCCAGTAACACCAGAAAATGAGAGGTTCGAATGAGTCTGCTTTGCCGTAAAACAAAGTATTGGTTCAGTTTTGGCACTCATCATAGAATCAGCAGATGCTGCATTGCTGCATGCTGGCTGCATAGCATTACCAAGTCCAATAGATGACCCCTGAAGATGGTAAATGTCTATTAGTACATATTTGAGGGAATAATAGTGGACAAAGATTGTTTCCAGCAAGCTAGGATACAAAGTAACATTTAACCCAAATTTGATCTTTTCGGCCATCCTTCCAAGTTCGCATTCATTAGCAAATACATTTCATACAAGACTGTCAAAGGGCATGTAAAAGTAACACATCTGGAAAACTAAAAATCTCTCGATTTGAAAGATTTTCCTTAAAACATGCCAAGACCAGTCATCACACGTGAAGGGTAACCCCTAAATTGTACTGGCAGCATACTAGCCATTAGTGACAACTCTTTACAATTTTATCCAGCATCAAATGTGCTGCCGTCCACAAAATTGAAAATGGCTTGTTAAATATCTGATCTGGCAAACCAGCCCATCTTTCAAAGAGGAGCAAACGGTCCCAAGAATACAATAACAATTCCATATTTTTTCTTTATCCATCTACTTCAACTCAATCCAATTAAAACACTTATATATGCAAAACACGTGCAAATTTTAGAACAGATGTAACCATCCACTTGCAAGTGTACAACTATCACAAGTAACTAGTGTAGACTGCATTATAGGATACACTTTTGACACCAAACTAATAAAATAGAGCCAAATTCCACAATTTGATGCCATGACCCAAAAGAGTCTAGCTCCCTGTATCATGTACTGATTCCCCATAGTATTCCATGTCAACAACAATGGCTTGCTAAATAAACCAATAACCCACATAAAATATTGATGACCAAAACCAAAGGAAAAGCAAACTGCAATAGTGCCAGAAGAACTTTAGGCGTGTAACACGGTACATGGGACTATTATGTACCAACAAAATAGTTGAGACACCAAGAAAAGCAACTATTTGATACCAACAAAATAGGCCCGATAATATAATAGAAACGAAAAGTCTGTTGATGAAAATAATGTATTGAAAACATAAATAACAAAAGAAGCAAAAATAGAACCTCAGCAGCAGCTGCACCACCATTACAGTTGGAATCAGCAGCAGACATTTTCCTTAACCCAAACAAGCTAGATATTCCACCATTCTCAAAAAGCTCTTCTGAGTGAGTGAGAGCAAGACCAAAGAGTTCTTCATAGTTTTCAAGATCTAGATCTACTTCATCCATATTGAAGTCCTCATAGAAATCATCTTCACAGAACTCAGGACCTTTAGTTGCAGAACCGCACAACTGCATAATGGTAAATCACAAAGTTCCTTAAAGAAGTAATTTTTTGATGAAACAATTTAGCAAACACGTGATAGAATGAAAATTGTAAGTGACAAACAAATTAATCAAAAAGTAAGTATGCTTTAGCAGTCAGGTTTTTTAGATTATTTTTCATTAATGTATTGCCACTCGTTAAGTTCCCAACCCATTGATGTTGGAAGTGGTCCCGAACCCCACCGCATACAACTCATGAAAACTGTTTAACACCCTACCATTTGAACAAGAATACCAAAAGTAGAACACAGATGGGTAAGGCAAGGTCCATTTCAACTCTGATTCCAAGTTTAGTTTTAAGCCCCAAAGCTTAGGCCTGTTAAGTTGATGACCCCAAAGGGTTTATGAAGCATCTCAGAAACCACGCACAATCATTGTGGCACCCATAAACATCTCTGTCCAATAATTGGCTAGCGGTGAACTTGCTTGATCAAATGATGTGCCAACTATATTAAAATACACTGAGAATACCAATATATTTTCATGATTTATGTCAGCTGTCCATACCAAGCATACAGGGTGCACGACCTATAATTTAAGTATAACCATAAACAAAATGCCACTTCACTGAAAAATCTCACAATGCTGCAATTGGTGGGTTTCCCATCAAATTGAAATGCCAGGTACCTGAGATCGTTTAATACAAATATATGATCATACCTCCATGACAATAACGAGAAAAAAATATATACCTTGGGAAGTGTAGCGTTAGCAGAACCAGCCGGCTGGTCTTGATTGTGGGTAGCAGAGTTAGGTTCAGCAACAGAAGATGACCCAACCCAAACACTTGATTTAGCTGTGCTGCGCCCATTGTTCGCTTCAACTGTACCAGACACATCTTGGGTGGCATTATTTTCAGGACCCCAGCAATTCCCTTCACTGTTCTCAGTTATACTCATTAAACCCATTTCCTGCTCACAAGTGGAATCAGCTGCAGGAGCATTTAAAACAAATGACCAGATTGAAGAAAGTTCTGAAGCTGACGGGCATCCAGAGTAACAATTGATCGTCTGCCTCTTATGTGTCGAAGCAGAGGTAGAAGTACCATGTCCCGTCCAATCACAATTCTGGCATAGAGATATCTTCTCCTCAGCGCACCTAACAATTGCAGGCTGAGAATTGCATCTTTCACATAAAAGAGTTCTTGAGTGCCGTTTGGAAAGGGCATTTGCTGAGTGGACGTTTCGATCGCATGACAGACACAAACATGCAGCATCGGATCGACAATATACCATGGATCTTTGATCCGAGCAGAAATCACATATAAATCCCATATTTTTAACTCAGAAGTTCCTTGAGGAACACTGTTTTAAGAAGAGATTTCCTATATAACCTGTTCAATTTCAAAGCCTCCACTGAAATCACCGGCTAGAACACAGGAGTCCAAAGATTCACCAAGCGTATGTTTAACCTTCAGATTATTTCACAAACCAGTTTAGTATAGATGCTATCACAAGACAATTCAGCAGCTATGTTTCATTTATCTTTAAATTCTACAAAACACACCTCAAGAAACACACTGGATACATATTGCAGCTAAACTCCAGATTTACAGAGAATATATATACAAATCAAGCCATTACAAAGCGAAACAACTGTGGTAACAGATTGCACAATCAAAAGTATTAAGTTTTGCCTTTTATCAATTAAAAGGGATGATCTATGACAATCACAAAAATCAGTAATAAATGAACAAAAATATGAAAACTTCATTTTTTTTCCCCTCAGTTATACAAACACTTCCAGTAGATAACAAATTCAGGCAATTCAATAAAAATAATTTTTTTAGTTAATCCTAGTACGATTCTTGAGTATTCAATAACAGATATATAAAAAAAATCATAATATTTCCACAGAAACACTTGAATCGAACCAACATGCAAAATAACGAAAAAAAAATCATCATCAAGATAAGATAATACCAGACATAACATCAGAACTCCAGAACTGACAAAACAAACATAAAGGAACAAAAAAAAATGAAGAAACCTAACTAAGATCCAATTCCCAGCGTCAGCAACAACATCACAAGACCCAGAGAGAAACAAGATTTAAATAATTAATCAAATAAATTACCGTACAAGAGAGGTGAAGATCGGGTACGGAGGCAAGCAAATTGTAATTAATAAATAAATTGGGAAAATTAGAAGCGAAGAAACCCTAGTAAGGAAAGGAAGGAGAGGAGCTTTTACAAAGGTTTTTGTTTTTGTGTAGAGAGAAGAGATGGAACTGTGAAAATAAAATAGATATTTTTATTTTATAGATTTAATATGGAATGGATACAGAAATAGATAGATATTGTGGGTAGGCAAAAGGTGACATAAGCTGATAAAAAGTGCATAAAAAGGAAATTAAAATAATCGAAAAAGTGCAGGGGATGGTGGGACCCACATTCTGTCCCTTTCTTTTCTTATTCAAAGCAGTAAATTTATTAAAAATGAAATAAATAAATAAAAACCTAATCGCTTTTTTTCTTTTTGTTGGTGTGTCTTTAGACTTTTGTAATTTGTAGTACTATTTATTATTATGTCTTTTTTTTTTCTTTTTCTTCATTTTATTTTATTTTTCCTTAAATTCGAAAAGATACTTTTGCTAGAGAGTGTTCCACGTAGCGTTTGTGGGTTGTCAACCCAAACAATAAATATCTATTTTTTTAGCCATAAATATCTTCTTCTTTTTTACAAAATTAGACGGAGTTAAACACAATGCAATATTGTTACACTCAGACCGGTGGTTGGACCACTGGCGGTCCGGTTCAATTTACCAAATCAATCATCTTCTTGCAAAAAAAAAGTAAAAACTTTTAAATATAATAAAGTGAACAGTATAGTGCATCCAGCCAAAATTAGTTATACTTGCTTTTATTCATTGAAACCATCAAATTAAGAGGAAAAAAATCTAATCCAATTTTTTTTTTCTCAGGCTAAGTCATACCAATGAGGTCATGACACCTCATTCAATATCATTCATACCTATTCAAATAAATTGGTGGGATCAGAGCGACCCATTCGGATCCATGAATTTTAATGAAGTGTCAACACCTTATTAATGGTTTAGTCTAAACCAAAAATTAATTGAGTTATGCTCCACTTCCTCTTCAATTAATATTTCAATTGACTGTTTTCAACTTTCATGTTCAATTATTATTTTTAAATCTTTATGTATCAAATTAATTAAAAATATACTCCCTCCGTCTCAAAATGAGTGTCCTGTTTGTCTAAATTTTTTGTCCCAAAATGAGTGTCATGTTTCTATTTTTAGGTTATTAAATTATTGTTTTTTCCATATTACCCTTATCACTTATGAACTGCACATCGACAGATTTGAACTGCACATGGGGTGTAGGTGGAAAAGTGAGGGTAATATTGGAAACACA
>JAYMTF010005653.1:0-11265 GCA_036897485.1 Pelargonium nanum | reverse complement strand
CTTTTCTGCAGCATCCCAAAGAGGGGCAAGTCTTTCCGACCCAAATCCAAATTGTCAGCTCCGAACGACAACAATCTTGTGGGGGTCAATTTTCTGCAGCATATCCGAAGGGGGAGAAGTCTTTCTAACCCAAATCCAAATAACAACATTCTTGAGGGGTGGATTTGTTATAAAAGATGTGCTGGTCGAGTCGGACAACCTACACATTTTCTATAACATACTCGAAAAGTCGAGTCTTTCCAACCCAAATCTTAATTGTTGGCTTTGAACAACAACATCCTCGAGGCAGCAAAAGAACATTCAAACGACAACATCCTTGACGCAATGAAAACATTTGAATAGGAGTGTTTATAGGCGGATTATCTGCCCGTTAAGGCAAACATTTGAATCTTTGTGGCAGCATGTTTGTCTAGGAAATTGTGTCATTTATCTTACCCAACAATCCAAATCTGAATCGTCAGCTCTAAATGACAACAGCTTTGCAACTCAAAAGTGTGCAAGCTTCAACTTCAATCTAAATTGTCAGCTCTACAGCAGCGATAACATTCTTACAGCAAGAGGGGCAGCAAAATCCTTGCAGCTCAAAGGGCGTCTGGGCTTAAGATCCAGTCGAAAGCTCAAGACCAAATTGCCAGCTCTAGACAACATCAATCTCGCGGAAGCAGAACATTCTTGGAACTAGTGGTTTAATCATCCAACTCCAAGGGCGGGAGGGGGTTTAAGATTTGACTTCTTAACTTACATGTAGGTAGTGTTTGAATTAGAATTTTGGTTCAGGTATGTAAATGAGATTACGATTCTTACTCTACGTATCAAGACTTTTTTCTCATGAAAATGGCTTTGGAAAGTAAAACTCATTACTGATCCCATTTCAAAAAATTTAATCTAAACAGTTTCCTAATGTTTGGGAAGGAGATAGTTGAGTAAAATGTTTTCTAAAACAATTCTAACCATTTTTCAATTAGCTCAATCATCTAATCAACTCAAACCTTGGCCATTTTAAGGATGGGTTCCAAAGATACTCTAAACCAGAAAGTCTTAATATTTTCATTTTAGAAACCTAAACTCTACTGGAGAATGAGTGGATATATATATATATACACTTTAGCTATAAAACTCGAAAGGAAGAGAAAAAAACTGCACTAAAGCAATTACACGAGTAAGAAAACTTACCTCCAACTTGTCCTCCTTGGCTCTGTGATTCTTTGGAAGTGCACGAAATTCATCAGTCAAACGCATACACTCGTCAACATTTTCAGGCGAAACAAAATCAAGTGCAACCTTTATGCAGGACTGCAAAAGAATGGAAAAGAGCACAAAAGTACAAAAATAAAAATATCAATAAACGTAGTGATAAAATGGCACAATGCAATACTGTTTTTGTCATGACTTTAATTAGAATCAGTGGCACAATGCAATCATCTTTGTCTCAAAACAAGTGTCATGTATTTACTTACAAACAAAAGCATGTTATTATGGGACTTAATAAGAGGCTCAAGAGGAGAAAAAAAAAGCACAAAATCATGTTTATTTTCTAAAGAGAAACAAAGACGCTCATTTTAAGATGGAGAGTTAAACATTCAAAAAAAATACACTGGTTAAATATAAAATGATGACTGCCTATCTCCAAACATGAACACATTCAAAACTCATATTCCAATAAGAAAAATTACTTACCTTCAAGTTTCGAACTTGATGAGGACAACCTGCAGGAATGAAGACAGCATCTCCAAGTTTTTGAACAAATGTCCATGGTTCTATTCCTGAAACACAACATACCAACAAAATATCAGAAAACTCGATGATTAGAAAGAATTAAATACAGCCGCCATCTGTAACATACCATATTCCTCCTTAAGTTTCCTTTTGTGCTCCATATTCAAGTAAAAGGACTGATCATGTATCGGGTGAATTACCTTATCCAGCAAACAATAAATAATGAGAATCAATAGAAACATATAATAGGCAGAAAGTAGTAATCACAAGTGGGAGACCAAGCAGTTGGCTAAGCAAAATTGGAAATCAATTAAACAACAGAGGAATGTCAAACTAAGAATTACCTGCTCCACAGGGCAACAATATATGTGTCTAAATTCTTTAAAGTGCTTCACAAGGTACTCTTTCAACTTCGGGACATCTTCTCTACGAAATATGTCCCAAAGAGCACCACCCTCAGCTTCGGAACAAGGTACGCCGTTCTCATGCAACTCAACAGAATCTCTGGACAAGACACTGTTCTCACATAATTCTTTTTGGTCTTGCTTTAAGTGTTTCTCTTTCAGACTTTCTATATCTTTCTGCTGCTCTTCAGTAAGTTTCACTTCAGCAGTGTGTGTCAAAACATTCACCTAAAACAGCAAATTTGGAGCAGAGAAATAAATACTCTAATTCAAAGTCACAAGAATATGAAAGCATAAGAAAACTAATATAAAAATATGAAAATAGGATCAGATTAAAGTTCTCCGTGTTAAGATTAGAACTTTTTGGCTAAAAAAATGTAGATTAGGACTTCATGCCAAGATTAGATTAGGTGCCATCACTGAAAAACTGTAGGTTTAGGGAAAAAAATTCAAAGATAATATACCGCATCAGACATATCACAATGTAACTTGGTCACAGAGTCTCCACGCCCAAGCTCTTGAGAAATTCCATAAGCAATGTACGTTTTTGGCCCTAAATCTGGCTTCAGAGAGTCCTTGGGCAATTTGACAGCAAGGTTTAAGAAGCCACTGCAAGGGTTTGTATATTCCTTAAAGGGCAGGCAATGTATAAACTCTGCATAATGGCGTGGCAACCTCTCCTCAAATAAGGCAGATGGGGGCCAATCTTTCAATTTCAATATCCGAGGCCATTTATAGTTATCGAACTTTAACTTTGAGTAATCTGTAAAGAATTGGTGGATATTGACCTCAGACTGCATCAGACACAAATTTTGTGAGAATAACCAAATATCACTATCAACAGTAACAACATGATATATAAAAGAGACAAATTTACTAGATACATATGTACATATATATATATATGGAGACAAGCTTACTAGGCTGAAAAACTTATAGAGAAAATCAAAAGAATGTAAATCTTCACAAAAAGAAATGCATACACATAATTGTCAAAATGAATATCCAGTTTGACTTTTTTTGTGAACTGCATGCAGCATTACAATTCGCAGTAGTATTCAAATAATATATGGGTAAAAAAACTCATGCAGTTGAAAGCCAGTGAACATTCATTTTGGAGATGAGAGAGTACCATGCTGCTGCACCTATGTGATTCAGTAGCTTGTCCAGTTTTCTAGTCTATTTTCTAAACATGTTAACTTCGCCTAAACATTACATTTCAACAAACAGAAACAGTATTATCAGCTTCTAAACAGAGAAAACCAAATTAACTGACCTCACAAAAATCCAAGCAATCAATGGCTGTCTCTTCCAAATGTTTGTCATGTTTGAGATGCTTCATCTGACGGCAGGCACGCCACATGACCAATGGTTCCCAGCTTAATCCAGATGTGCATTCAAGCACATCACTCACAATCACTGGCTCACCTCTACTCCAATGCCATTGAAAATGTTTCAGATCTACATGTTGAATATCCCTGGCTCTTGGACAATACAAATAGTTGTCACTGGAATTCTCTCGAGATGCTGCTTTTTTTAACAAGCCGGTACTAGAATTAGCATCACCCTCCATTTTACAACATGAGCACAATTGTGCTAAATTTTGATTTATATCAGTAAGCTCAAATACTGCAGCTAAGTCCTCTGCTTTCTTAACCAAATCTGAAACTAAATTTGCTGGTAAAGTACACCTCAATTCTAAGACGCCACAACCACAACCACCCATATCCACTGAAGGGCATGGAATGCTTCCATCTTCTTTGACACACCACTGAGATTCCGATTTAATAGATGTAATCTTAGAGGTTCTAGTCACAATTTTACTCTTCCCACCATGTAAATAATCAAGCCCTCTACTATTATACTGTATATTGACTTCTCCACCTCCCTTGAGGCAGCCAGCACGGATCTCACAGCAACAGGCAAGACAAAGATCATAAGAACATTTTGAACAGGTTCTATGAAGATCAACAATGGAAGTTTTGCAATGGTCACTGCAACAACCATTTGTAAACATCAAAATACCAAAAATAAAAAAACAATCAGGAAAGTGAAACCTTGACAAGAGAATTGACCTACCAGTACATACGCTCATCATTTGGACAAGATTCCATTTCTACGCTCAGATCCGAAAGTGAACACCCTACCAAAAGAAAATTTCAGAAAGTACATGTGAAGATCATGACATCATGTATTGTCAACTGAAGACAAGTTAACTAGTTAGTGCCCCGTATATTTGCTGGATAAGGAATTTAACTAAATTCAATAGGAAGCATGCTAATCCCGCTATCAGATAATTAAGCTTTCTTGGGAAACTAAGATAAAGATATAAGACAGATAAGTGTAATATATTGGACTATATGATCTCTATCTGAACCTCTCTCTATAGACAATAATTAACTTTCTCATAGGAAAGTCCAGAATCAATGTCTACATGGTAAGCAACAAAGAAATTGCAAATTAGATCATGGAGCAAAAAAATACCTAGCTTCTGAGCTTCCACCTCCTTTTCCAACAATTGCTCAGCATTAAATTTTTTCAAAGCAGGGAGAAGCTTATACAGCAAGAACTTGGAGTATTCAACTCTATCATCTTCACCAATCTCTAATTTTTTAGCTGCTTCTTTCAGTTTCTACATCACATTGCCGACAAATTATAAAAGATATCTCATGAACATCAAATGGACAAATAATAGAACATGGATAGAACTGGGCAATAAGACTAACATCCAGTGGTCCATCTAACCGTAAGCATGCCTTGCAATTACAATTTCCGCAACAGACTGGACATGTCTTGGCAATAGCTTCAGGTTCTGTATAAGGATACCTAGATATAAACAGAGATAATGACCATGATAGCAGAAACAACATCAGCAGGAATGAAATTTACATTTTGCATTTTGAAATAACATCAAATACCATGTTACTTATCTTACACATACAGTTCATTGTGGTTTTCAAAAACTCAAACTCAACTTCCCTTCCGTCAGCTATACACAGTTTATCAAAACACTACCCAAAAATTAATCCACATTATACCAATGTTTAAAGCCCTTCTACACATCACATGCCAATTCAGTATCAAATTAAGTCAATCCAAATATTTAATATCTGTCTACAGCAAAACATACATATTGCTAGAGTAAGAATAAGAATGGCAAATATTTGAAGGTAACAGGACAATGATCCAGTCAGCCCAGAATCAGTATATTGTGTTCATATAACTTCAGCTCTTAAAGAATGTGAAGTTAGTGGAGACCACGAGGTACACAACTAAGCCTGAGGTTATAAACAAGCATTACAGTCCTAAAAACAATTCATACATTTAAGCCTTATGCAGTAAAAACCATACCCACTTCAATACTTGAAAGAAGACCGAGAAATAAGCGTAATGAATCATACACATACCACATCTTCATACAAGGGTAACAAAACCTCTTCCTCCCACACTTTTGGCACAGAACAACAGCACCTTTATCATTCCGTTGGCATTGATGGCACATGCTAGAGTTGGGCTGTAAAAAACATATTGGTTAAAGAACAGCAAAAAAAATCATAATTGAAACAGGGCTAATAAAAAAATAAAGAAATTGTTACATCAAATTTTCCTCCCAATTTTCCTCCACGCTTAGGCTCTTCCTCTTGCTTCTTACAAGTAGCCGATCTCCGGGGCCTTTCATTAGCAACAAAAGATTCTCCAGTGGAACCATTAACTCTCCTCCCTCTGCCACGCTTCACAGACACACTAGAAACTTGATCATCGCTGCCAAAACAAGCTTCTTCCTTTGTTTTCCCACCAGTGGAGCCATTCACACTGCTATTTCTGCCACGTTTCTTTGTCTCGGAAGGATGTTCTTCTGTCTTCTGCTTGGACCTACCTCGCTTCCCCTTTGTCCTGCCACGCTTCTTCTTGTTGGTATCAGAGTCGTCATCATCGGATTGATGATCAATGTAGTTGATCTTCCCAGCAGAAGAGTCTCTCAGTCCGCGACGCTTCCTAGAACCATTCTCACAGCTACGAAAATCCGAAGCTTCTTCTCCATTAACATGATCACCGTTCTGACCGCCATTAACCTCCTTGATTCGATCAAAACAAAATCAGATTTCTCCAACAGAAACGACAAAAAACGGAATCGATAATCGATATTGCGAATAAAACTTACCTTATTATTCAACTCATTGCTCTGATTCTGATCGGCTTCACCGATCGGAGAAGCAGAACCGTCGAGATCTTGTTGGGGATTGGCTTCCTCCGCCATTAACTGATCCTCCGCCATGGAAGCTCCGGGCGGTGGCGATTGAAGAGTTAGGGTTTCGGTTAGGGTTTGGATTAGGGTTTTAGGTTAGAGAGAAGCTGTGGGTTGGTTTTTAGGGTTTTGTGATAAAACAATGGGTGGGGTTGAGAATTTGATAACCGCGTCTTTTTGGCTTCAATTTCAAAATATTGCCGCCTTTTTTGGAAACGCGAAGGCTACAGATTTGGAGGGAAACGGAAAGTTTTGATTTCAACAATTTTTGGATGATTGTGTGTTAAAATTAGTTTTAAAAAGCATTTTAGATGGTAGATTGTTTCGTAAAATAACAGTAAAAGATATTTTGAAAGTTATGAAATACCAATGTAACATTGATCAGTAATATATTAACAGTGTTACGTGTTAATATTAATAACAATATAATAGGGATTGAGGATTCTAAATCAATAATTATTTGGCTTAGGCGAAACCACCAATGAGATTATGACACCTCATTTAAAATGCTTAGATCCAGCGGGTCGCTCCGCTCCCACAAATTCACTTTGGTAGGTAAATGAATATTTTAATGCGGTGACAAGTTTTCATTGACTTGGCTTAGCTAAGCTAAAATATTTTTTGCTCAGATTCCTTGTTCTCTAAATATATTTATATATTCAACAACATATACAATTACAAACATAAATATACATGTAGGTCAACTTATTTAACTCACAATAGCTGACCTACACCTATAAGAGCCGACATGCAATATGTGGTCTGCCTTCTACACTACTCGCACAAAACCTCAATGATCGACCTATGTTGTTCGATGGAGGTCGACCGAATATAATCAATCAACCAAAACGAGCTTATAGTTCTAAAAAAACATTTCCATCGAGGTATGTTATTGCATCAATGCTCTATAATGACATAATCAGATATACAAATAACAAAATATAAAGGTTTTTATCTTTCTTTACTTCCTTTGTCTCATATGGAAGCAACTCATATCCTCACAAAAAGGAGGTGCAAAGAGGCATGGGCTAGTTGAATAGCAAAAGCTCAGTTCGTGACAAAAATTAGCTAAAGAATATGTGTTCTATGAAGTAGGCTATATCGAATGTGGCAAACCCAAAAAGAAGTGTTTCCGAACAAGTCATAAGGATTATAAATAAATAAATGATGTAAAATACCTAATCTGATGCCTGAACTATCGTGTCTAGACCCAATTTGTATGATATGCCTAGTTACTGAACTTGCTTTGCTGGAGGGAAGAGGATCTCGGGTTATTAGTGGCCTCCACAGTCCGATTCCAACGGGTACACTTGAGAAACTGGATGCGCTTATGATGTTGAGCCTCAAATCCAACAACCTCAGTGACACTCTTCCATATGATTTACTATCCCGTGAGTCACTCCGCTTTGTCTATCTTCAAAGCAACAATTTCTCGGGCAATATTTCATCCTCTCTACCTACCCTTCTCCACAGTCCGCTTTGTCCAATGAGACAGTTGAAGGACAAAATCAATGGTGTCGAGAAGGGTAGGTAGAGAGGATGAAATATTGCCGAGAAATTGTTGCTTTGAAGATAGACAAAGCGGAGTGACTCAAGGGATAGTAAATCATATGAGGTAGTCCACAAGACAAAACATGTGAACCATTATGTTTTTAGAACAATAACAGGGCCAATAGAGAAAACTAGGATTTTGCTAAAAACTTGGAGGCCGTGTCATAACAAAAAACATCATGTGCCAAAGGGAAGAAAGCATAAGATAACAACATTGATACCAACAATTTGGGAGTGCAATACAAAGTATGCAAGCCAAAATTAGCATAGGAACAGGTGTAATTAGCAAAACAAAAATGGAGTGAAATTAACTTCAACTCTTTATTTAAGTCCATAAATGCTCTTAGCAAAGAACTATGATTGCAACACCAATTATTTAGACAAAACCTGGAAGCAAAACAAGTAACATTTGCTCTGACTCACTAAACATTATCATACAAAAACATTTATTTTGTAATTATTGTGATTATAATCTTACCTTTTATCACCCTAAATGATTTGGAAGTTCGAGCCCTTGGTACTACTTCACACTAGAAAAAAAAATCGTAACCACTAATTACAATATAAAAATAATATACTTAACAAATAAAATTTTAAAAATATATAATAACTCGTGATTTTTTTTATAGTAACCACAAATTTCATTAACTTAAATCATTCGATAACAATTGATAGAACCTCGTAGGGCAGCTAGACTCACTTCAAACTACACGACCATCGTAGGAATTCGATGCCTGTGCAATTTTATTGGCAACCGAATTCGCAGAACGTCCAACATGCGAGCTATTAACGCTCTTCATTGAAAACATAATACGAGTACAATCTGACACTATCAAATCTACTCACTACGCATGACAGACCCTGACTTAAGGTCTGGCATAACCACAACATATTCTCCTTCCAACACTACATCGTGATTAGTTTAATTAAATTTATATAAATTTATTATTTTTAAAAGGAAAAAAGCAAAAAAATATTAGGAGAAACTTGACGTTAAACATACACATATAATATCATTTAGACTATTACATGGTTGCTGAAACGTTTGATCAACTTTTGCATGATATGTTTTCTTGTCCAACTTCTCTTTATTATTTTCTTTTTATTCTGATATTCACACATGCTTATATAACCAATTAACCATTGGGACTACAGGAACTAGTAGATTGAGAACCAAAATGGAGATTGCCACTTGAGCTACCATGGGCATTGCCCACATAGAGCAAAGAGCATGATAATATTAAACCCAACAATATTGTGGTGACCAATGACTCCCAAGGCCGGGTTGAGGGCAGCACACAACTAGTGTACTATCAAGCTCCCGAGTTAGTCTCCACAAGCATACGTACTCAAGAGTCCAATGTCTATAGTTTCGGAGTACTCCTCTACGAGATGATGTCCGGCGACTAACCGATTTCTTAAAGAATCGATCAGTCTGTTGTTGGTGGGCTCGTGCAACAATATTGGACTGAGATTAAGAACCAAATTGTTGGCTTCAACTTTGTGGACGAAAATAATAATTAACTAGCTTTTCCACCCGACGATGCTCGGGTTTATGTCCTGTTAATTTAGTCATTTGAATTTCACTTTAAAATTAGAATAACTTTGTTTGAGAATGAACTTTTTTGTTTTCAAGCTAATTGTTCCACAATCTCTAACTTAATTTAAATTATTATAGGATCTTTACTAAAGTATTTTTATTTGTAATATGTGATTATAGAAATTTTATTGATAAAATATAATTGTATAATTGATTATGGAACTAAAAGTGATTTAAATTTAAATTTAAGATGTAACATTATAAACATAAATTGACTATATATAATGGTACGATGTTCGGTTCATTTATATAATGATAACATTTGAGTTTATTTATCTAGTCCACATTTGTTAAAGAGATTCAATGTTCACCGCCACTCTAAAATTTTATAAAGTCATAATAACTATTATAAAGCCCACCAACTTAAACAAAATGCATTGTAATCTTATGAAAGAAAAAAATGAGCAGACCTAGATTACGCTTGATTGTATAGATTAATAAAAACATTGCATCCATTTAACTCTCCATTGATACATCAAATAACAAATTTCACTAAAAAAAATATATGTTGTATTATCTACTATGACATCAAACATTAAAATGTATAACTACTTATATGATGGCTTTGTTATTTGTTATAATTCATTATTTTCAATTCATCATTATCTATTCCAAACGATCAAATACAACCATAAATAACACTATGTAAACTCAAAATAATTATGCTATATATTAACTAAGTTAACCATTGTAATAACTTTCGAATACATAGCAATTACATATATTGCAGTTAAATTTGAAATAACGAAAAAAAAAGAAGCATTAGTGCATGTATAAGTAATCCTAATATATATGCATAATGTTATCAAAAAATAAAAAATATATATGCATAATCAGTAAACGCAAATACGTACATGCACATATACAAATATAATGCTCATACTATGGAGAACAAACTAATATAATTTTGTTTTTATTTTAATTTCAATAACACACATGTAGGACAATCTTTATGGGTATATAATGTGCAATCAAAGTCACAACACTAAATCTAATTATCATGATTTCCTACTAACCATTAGGTTGTAATGTTTTTTAATTTTTTCATTTACTCAATACAATTAAGTGTTTTGGTTGTACATTATTGAATCTTTAAATATGAATATGAAATAGAACAAAATAACATTAAATATAAATTAATGAAAAATAAACAATACACAAATTATATAGATCAAATAACCCTATAATGTATAACTTTAGATGCCCCAATTTTTTTAAAAAAATAAAAATAAAAGAGCTACACAACAGGGGGTAGCTCTCCCCTTTTAACCCAAACCCCACCCCTCCCGACGCAATGAGATTTGAACCCACAACAGGGGGTAACTTTAGATGCCCCAATTATGGTGGTTTTGGGCAAAACTCAAAATAAAATCAAGGTATGGAACAATGAACACTGTATACACGGTAGATCATAATTATCATAGTAGAGTTATTAGGCTTCAAAAAAAATGTGGATAAACTTGAAAATGATAAATAAAAAAAATTAACATTTATAATAAAAACAAACAATCTATTAAATTTATAAGATACATTATAAGAATTATCTTGTTTATAATAATATCCATATAATATGAAAAAAATATATTAATCTTTAGTTATCACAAATTCAAATTTGTAGTGTTTTTTTATATAGTATTTAAAATTGCAATGTATTGATATTTTAAATCGTGTTTGTGCAAAATGTTAATAATGATAATATTTTTTTTAGTTTTTATTTTATTGAAATAAACAATATATATATATATTTA
>JAYMTF010005652.1:0-11266 GCA_036897485.1 Pelargonium nanum | reverse complement strand
AATTGGGCGAAATAAAGGAATAGGTACCAAATTGGGTTTTCGAAAAAAGTCTGGGTACGAAAAAAACCTTTAACCCATTTTTTTTTGTTGATGTAGTAGGTCATGTGCAAATTACATAATTTATGTAATACATTTGGATCATCACATTAGCAATAATAATTATTTAATATATTTTAAACTCTACGTTGATGTCGCATAAAAAATCATAAATTTTCCGACGGATAAAAATGTGACACGTGGCGCCCGAGCGTGATGCCACCTTGCATCACGATTACGAGACCTCCTCCAAGAGCCTGTGCCCAAGGCACTCGACCTTAGACATACTTTCTCCCAAAATGTTAATCCAAGAGACTTGCTTCAACAAAAGGCTCTAAAAACCTCGACGCGTACGAGGTACAAAATTAATGGTGCTCTAAAGCCTTCAACGACATCTAAGGCACTTGGCCAAGTCCCAAAGATAAAGGAAACAAGACCAAGGCAAAAGAGATCAAGGCAAGGGCCGAAGAAGGCTCGAACAGTGCACGTCGCGAGCCGCAATGGTAACTCAGGCAGAGTTTGGTCGAGCTTTCCAGCTAGCCATCCCTCTCTCTTCCAGCTAGGAAACTAGCCCACTCGGTCAGTACACTCCTGCCCGAGTTTCTATCGAGATACCCTTTTGGTTGTCGCGCCAATTGATCAAGCGGAGCATCGTTAGGGCTTAATCCTCGCATAAAAAGGGTGTTCAAAGGCCTAAGGAAGACCGAGCACCCAAGTAAATGTGTTTTCTACCTCAAGCTCCCTCAACATGTATCAAAGCCCTCTCATCATGCACTTGCTCCGCCACGCTCCATGCCCATCAACCGTGCACCCCGTCTAATGGCGCACTCTATGTCCATCGACGACGACGCTTGTCTAAGAGCACGCACCATAACCATCAACATCGCACCACATCTAAGATCGCGCTCGATGTCATCGACCATGCGCCACGTCCAAGGGTACACGACATGTCATCTCTTTCTTCCAGCCAGGCAACCAGCCCACTCGCTCAGCATACTTTTCCGAGTATTTGTCGAGACACCCTTTATGGTTGTCACCATATATAATAGCTCAAGCTGAGCACCTCTAAGGTGTATTCTTCACATAAAAAGGGTGTTCAGAGGCCTAGGAAGACCGAGCACCCTGGTAAATGTGTTTTCTACTTCAAGTCGTATCAGAGGTCTCTCTACCACGTTCCATACTCATCGATCGCGCACCGCATCCAAAGGTGCACTTCATGTCCATCGACCGCGCATTGCATCCAAGAGCGCGCACCATAACTATCAATATTGTGCCACGTCTCTCCATGCCCATCGACCACACGCCACATCTAAGGTCATGCTCCATGTCATCGATCGTGCGTTGTGTCCAAGGGCACGTGTCATGCCCCTCGACCGGGATTCGCGTTCAAGGGTGTGCTCTATACCCGTCGATCGTGATTCATGTCCAAGGGGGCTTTCATTATCCATCAATCACGCGCCGTGTCATAGAGTGTGCACCATAACCATCGACCACCCATCGCGTCCAAAGGCGCGCTCCATTTCCATTAACCGTGTATTGCGTCCAAGAGGGCGTGTCATGCCTATCGACCATGCTCATCATTCAAGGGTCTGCGCACACGTCCACCCCGTCGTGTGCCAACGGATATGGGAAGCAAGGTCACAGCCAATTGTACATGCTTCAAATCTAAACACAATGACCACTCACAATTTTCAAAACCCTAGGATGCTAATTTGCGCAGTAGAGGTTTCTAGGGTATTTTACGTATACCTCAGCGCATGGGAAATGTATAAGAACCGCCAGCCTAGTCTGACGCCCATGTGCAGTGCGCCCGATAAGCTATAGTTCAAGCCTCAAGTTGGACAAAACGGACTTCACCTTAGTTCCAACCAATCATGCGTTGACATGTGACAAATACTGGTGTTTAATTATATAAAACCACTCTTTTGGTACAAAAGAATGGGATCCTCACAATTCCATATTCACTTTCTCTCTAGTTTATCTCTCTAAAAAGCTTTCTAGAGTTTTCGTGTATTCTAGTAGAGATCTCATTCTCACGCATGAGGCGACATCTCAAACCGACCTTGGGGTCATTATTGTTTGGTATGTTGCCTCACACAGGTTCCTGGTGTAATACCTCAACTTCGGAGCCCGATGGAGATTGACCATCATCCAGCGCCCTTTGACATTGGACCTTGTCCATTGAGGGTCGTCCCCAAAGATCCAAGTGTCACAATCTGCACCAGTTTTTGCAATTTTGCATCCTTTTTAGAGGTTTTCCATCTGTAAGCAAGAAGTGGCAGCGAAGCACGATCTGTCCACACCACAACTATTCCATACTTGCAAAAGAAGATCAAACACGAGGTTGTATCCAAGCATGAAGTATTATACAACAACTTTCCATCAAGAATCAAGCATAAGTTGTCCACCTTAGTAGGAGTTGTCACTCCTCTGTTAATTCCTTAGCTAGTAAACTTGTCTTAGGAACTAAGCAAGTTGTATTTTTGTTACACTTAGCATAAACTTTACAAGTAGGAAAGCTCACAAGTATAAACATGGGTTGATTTATATTCTTAAAAACTGTTGTATTTCATGCTATTTAATTTATAAGAAAGAGAGGTTTCTCTTCCATCTTGTTAATCATTCCCAAGTTTCTCCATACTTAGTAATTTCTTGAGGTGTGAGGCGAACTTAGTTTACAATCACATGACCTATTTGCTAAGTGTCACAAAACTTTGTTTAGTTCAGACCGTGTCAATTGGTATTAGAGCGTGGTTGCTATTGTTGGTTTGCCAAGAATGGCATCAGAAGGTACATGTGTGGGCAGAGGGCATGAGGTAAAGTTTTCGACTGAGGAAGAGTTAGAGGCAGCAGTCCACGAATCGCAACTTCGTAACATCGGTGTAGGGATAAGTCTGTTGAGAACTTCGCGACGTTGGAGGAATGTTTAGCAAGGATGTAGTTGAGCATTGCATTAATCAAAGAAAGAGTGGATGCGTGCAAAAAAGAGCTGGAGGATAAAGACACTCTTATGGATCCTAGGTTGGAAGCACTCCAACAAAATTTCATGCACACGCTAACTACCTCGATTAACGGCATCCTTAAGAAGGTTGCTGCTCAGGAAAACACCACTAGAACGGATATTGTTACTAGATGAGGTATCTGAGTGCGTGGACAAAACCAGAGCAGATTTGGTCATATGTAGGAAAACAGTTTGTGGGGGGAGTGGTTGCCACATAACCCACTGTTCGAAATGCTCCAAGAGTTTAAGATGTTACAAAGCCAAACCAATACAATGGTCAACGGGATGCCAAAGTCATTTATGTCTTCCTATGGAATATGGAGCACTACTTTGTGGCTACGCAAGTCACAAAACAATTAAAGGTAAGTACCACCACTATGTACTTCATTAATAATGTTTTATTATGGTGGAGACGCAAACATGATGAAATGGAGAGGGGCATATATTGCAACGTTTCGTGGGTCTCATTGAAAATTGAGCTCAAAAGGAAAATATACCCAAAGAATGTAGCGCATGATGCACACAAGAAGTTGAAGGAACTACGCCATGGCAGGTCTATCCGGGAAAAGGTTGAAGAATTCTCAACCCTCATGATCCAGATTACTACCATGAGTGAAGATGATTACTCTTCAATTTTATGGATGGATTAAAACCCTGGGCAACATTGGAACTTCAAAGGCGTGGAGTAAACAACATCTCTACTGCATTCACCATGGCAGAGACATTCGTAGATTTCAAAAAAGAGGTTCCACCCAAACCCTCTAGGAGGGCAACCAAATTCAGTTTAGGTAAAAGTGGAAGGCCCCCCTAGAATAGGCAATATCAAGGAAACAAAATCAACTGGAGACCAACAAGGGGTGGTTACTTGCAAAGAGACAGGAGGTCACGAGGTAATTGCTATTTCTGCAATGGTCCCCATTGAATTGTTTGAAGATTGGCAAGAGGCCATCAAGAGCCAAACTAAGGGTTGTTGCTGGTAACACTTACGCACCTACTGTTGAGGTAATTTTTTGAATTTGTGATGACTAATTTGTTTAGTAAGCATTATTTGATTGGTGGAATGTTAAGAATTTATAATCAAGGTTGGTTATTGGGTTGTGCAAATACTGAGGCTGCTAATAATGCATACACCTGCTGAGCAACCTGATGAACCTGCTCTTGTAGCTGAAGAAACTGCATAAGCTGCACCTATCTTAAGGAAGCACAGGAAAGTGCAAAGGCCACCTAAGATGACTCCTTACAGAGGAAAAAGAAGAAAGATCACTTCACGTGATGAAGTAATTTTCTAAACATGTAAGACTAACTAGTTCATTATTGAGAACAGAGTTGTTCAAACACTGAGGCTGCAAGTAACATCCCTACATATGTCGAAAATAACACTGGAATGAGCATTGTGTTTGAGGCAAGATTATTATGAATTTTGATGGTTTTCTTCAACAAATACTTAAGTTATCATGATTATTACCTGCAAGATTATACATATACATTATCAATAAATTTGTCAACTTGTTCATAGATGAGTTGACTATGTAACGTTTTTTTTTTCTCTTGTTTGTTTTTGTTTCTTTCTTTGTGTTTATATTAATTAATACATGAGCGACTTAATTAATACTACCTTATTATTGATTTTAATTAATACTACAAACTGTCCATTGTTTAACCAACACTAGAATTCAACTTATGAAAATATCTAGGCTTGTTCTTATTAGTGTTTGACAACAAAAGTTGGATGTTCAGTTTAACATTATCATCATGTTTTGATAGCAGGATCAAGCAGTTGGAAGGAGCACTAAAACAAGCAGGGGGAGAGGGAGACCACCTAAGCTAAAGAACAATGAAGTAACATTTTTAACTACATTAAACCGAAATGATTTATATTAGTTGTAAATGCTAATTTTTGTGTAATGTTGACAAAAGCAGGGAATTGAACCACCTGCTGATGTTGTTAATGCTAACCTATTGGACAACCAACAAGAGCAACCTGCGGAAGGAGGACATCCAAGCACAAATCGAGGTCGAGGTCCAGGTCGAGGTAGAGAGAATGCAAGAGGGAGAGGGAGCGAAAGAGGGATAGAGAGACCTACAAACAGAAATCCAACACTACCACAAGTTTGAGTGATATTTCTTGTTTGAGTGATATATATTGTTTTCAATTGAAGGAACTGGATGTTGTTGATCAACAACAAGAGCAAATTGTGATAGGAGGACAACAAGCAAGTACAACTCATTCACTTTCACAGGTTTGAGTGATATATATTGTTTCATTTCTATATGCTAAGTTCAAATACATTTTATGAATGTAAATTAGTAACTTTATGTTTGTAATTGAGTGACTTTATGTTTGCAATTGAAGGAAATTGATGTTGTTGATCGACAAGAAGAGGGACAAAAAGCTATTGGAAAAAGTAGGGGCAAGGGACTACTAACAAGAGGAAAAGGTTGAAGATCTTCGCATAGACCTCGAAGTGACACTGTTATTGGATAAACCAGAAATACCATGAGTCAACCAACAAGGGGGGTCAATGATGACAATGCACCAGCTGCACCAAGGCTCAACATGTCACAACCCACATCATCAACTTCGAGGACAATTGTTGGCTTACTTGGACAGGAAAATATGAATGACTGCAAGAAAGGATTGTCACTACATGGCTTAATACATTGGTGGGATTGTGGAAGTAGTAAAATGTGTTTATTTTTTCAATTTAGATATAATACATGTTTCATTTATTCTAGTTGTTTTGATTAAAATAATTGGACTTGGAAGTTAGCTTTTGGTATCTGTTTTGGTTATAACAATTGAAAATTGGAAGTTAGTTTTAGTATCTTTTGGATATCTATTTTGGTATACAGAACAGAACAATGGAAGTTAGTTTTTGTATGTGTTTTGGCTTACATAATTGGAACAATGAAAGTGTAATTTGTTATGTTATGTTTATAGACATGGTTAAGTTTATGGAAGTGTAATATGTTATTTGCAATCTATTTTGGTTAAGGTTTTGGAATTGTAATTTTATATTTTTCCAAGTGTTTGGTGTATTTTGCTAAGTGTTTGGTGTAATACGTTATTTGCAACCTGTTTTGGTTAAGTTTAAGGCAACAAATTGTTCGATTTAAGCCAAATATCACAGTTCAAGGTCATGAAGCAGTGTAAATTGATTGAATTCAATATTGAAACTAAAAATATTTGGTTCATTGAAGACAAAGTACTACTACATTGATGTTCAAACTAATACAAAACCCACATGCTAATATCAATCAAACCTATGCTAATTTCAATCTATTTGCTTACCCATTTGAAATCAACAGATACAACAATAAGATTGCATTGAAAACCCACAAAATTTGGATATCTCTAATCAAATTCTTATGTTGTTTCCCTGATTTCTTCAGCTTCTTAATTTGTTGTCTGATCGATTACAAGTTTCTGCTCTAGACATAGTTCCTTTAATCGTTCCTTCTCTGATATTGCAGACTTTAAGTATTCTTTTTGGGCATTAAGAGTAGCTAAACATACATATGCTGGAGCACAATGATCCATGTCAATCTAGCCACCAAAGAAATCACAATACTCATCTCCTTGCATAATTTAACAATGCAAAAACAGTTACAACAAACAAGAGAAAGACAACCATAGAATCATCCATAAAAATACAGTAAAATAACTACAATTCTTACCCCATACTTTAAGCAACTGTAGTAACATCGCCCCGAATTCTTTGTAGTTTTCGAGACCCTCACTATAGCTTTTATCTCACATTTACATATACGCCCAAACCCAGAATCATGTAAAGAATGATGTCGGGCACTCGATTGAGATTAACTACTCATGCCCTCCTTATTCGAATCCATACTCGATTGAGATTTAGAGAGATATTGCGAAGAAGAAAGAAGAAGATGAAGAAAGAAAATATAACGAAGAAGATGAAGAAAGGTAAGTGATTTTCGAGTGAAACACGCCATTTCATTAAGGTAGTCCGGAGTGATGACGTGGCGATGTTCATCTGACATGTCGATTGACGTGGCAACGAGAAACCTACAATAGTCAGTCGAATGGGTGAGAATAAAAAAAACAAAATTTTAAGGGTAAAAACCACACAAGTTTTGTGAGATCCCGTATCTATGTAAATTAGTTAATTAAAGTGATTGTTTACAAGTTTTTATGTTACGATAAAAGTGTTATTTTGATAAGTATTAAAATAAAATAACATGTGTGTATTTATATAAACATTTACATTATTGCGAAATATAAGTATTAGTATATTACATTACTTTCTTATTAGCCGGACCCCTACCTGTATATTATACTAATAAAAGAAAGGTACAAATGATGGAGGGGACGTAATGAGCCTTACCTCCTCAAATGATAATGCACCTAATACATCAATGCTAAATGCAAAAGCAAATTAAACATACAACTTGACACTGCGCACATAAACACGAGCCAAACTATCATCTAACACAATATCTCTAAAAGCAGGAGGAAAATCCATGAGAGATGTTGAGACCACCTGCGAAGATAGGACAAAACCGGCTAACCAATCAGCTGCCTTGTTAGCTTCCCGTAGAATATGGTGAACCGAAATGTTGCCTAATAACCTGCGACACTTTCTCACCACATACATCAAACTCCAAGGACAAACCACATTATGCATCAACACATCAATTAGCGGTTTTGAATCAGTTTGAACATGATCTAACACAACCTCCTTTTCCACACATAGCCCCAAACCCATTAATAAAGCTCAGAACTCGACTAAATTATTTGTTCCCGGACCTAAGGGAGAGCTATAGGCCAAAACCATCTCGCCATGGCAGTCCCGGACCACCCCTCCCGCGGCTGCCTGCCCTCCCCGACTAGCACCATCAACATTTAAACAAAAACAGTCCTTTCTCGGCTTCGACCAAACCACAAAACGAGGAGGTTTAAACCGAATATGAGGTAACGTAATGGAAAAGGAATTAAGCAAATTCACTTCAACAATAGACGGAATTCTACTAATATGGAAAAGCGGAAATAAATGGACTAACCAATGAGAGATTCGAGCGATAATCAATGGAGCACGCCACGCCATTGTAATGAGCGTTATTGCGGGCTTTCCAGATTTCCCAAAGCCCGCAACAACCATAACCAACCGGAAAAAAACCCGATATCGATGTATGTCGAAGTTGCTGCCAAAATTCGGTCAATAACTGGTCCAGATTTCCCGGTAATGGACCACCCAACCACCGGCAAACCCAAAGCCACACCTGCACCGCTATCCCTCCGGTCACAAAAAGGTGTTCCAGCGTCTCCCGTCTCGGCACCGAGCAGCAAACACACCGAGACACCATGGGAATACCTAGAAACGCCACTGCTTCCTCCACCGGAACCACTCTGTGTAAAAATCGCCATAGAAAAAAGGAAATTCTCTTTGGGAAAATCGAGTGTCACACCTCCTTGCTCCACTGGAAGTGATCAGAAACAACCCGATGTCGCCGGCCGAACTCACGCACAGAAAATTATACATTCTTCGTGCTACAATAAATAAGCTTGTCCTCCTCTGATTCATCAAGGACAACTCCTTCCAAGCAACACAGCCTCTCCGACCCGCCTTGGCTCCACAGCTCCTCCTGTAGCTCCGCTGACTGAACAACTGAAACCACCTTCAGATCATCCTTGAGGAGCGGCGTAAAATCGCCCCAACGATCAGACCAGAAATTGACGCTTCCTCTGCCCAGTTGCCAACGCACATCAGCCAACAAATTAGGTATAATTTTACTCACCTCCTTCCATAATGCAGAACCCACATTAGAAGTAACAGACAATGGATGTCCAAATTTAGAACCCATAAACTAACTCCATTTATATAAGCCCAAGCAAGTTTACCATGTAAACTCAATTTTAAACCAGCTAAACTGCAGATTCCGAGACCTCCTTCCGATACGGGACGGCAAACTCGATCCCAACTAACCCAGTGACGACGAATTTCAGCACCCGAATTCCACAGAAAGTTACTTATAATCGAGTTAAGCCTATGAATCACCGCTTTCGGCACCGGACAACACGATAAAGAGTATACAGGAATCGCACACAACACACTTTGTATAAGCGTAACACGTCCCCAAGCTGATAATAACGAACCGGACCAACCCGAAAGTCGAGCCTGCACCTTATCAACTAAGAAATGATAATCGGCAATGCGAGGTTTCGGGGAAGCAATAGGGACTCCAAGATACCGCATAGGAAGCGTTCCTTGCACACATTCCGTCAACGAGCCAACAAAGTCCTATGCGAACTTGACATAGTTCGAGCCATTTAAACTTTGATTTGTCCAGGTTGATTAGCTGGCCAGAAGCACGCTCATAAGCATGCAGTAAACTCATGAATTCAGAAATAGAAGACTGACACCCATTTAAGAACACTATGGTATCATCAACGAACATCAAGTGGGATATTGTAATCGAGTGACCTCGACAAAAATAAGACCCAATCGACCCGGAATCAACCTTGGCCTGAATATTGCTGACTCCAAACATCTTGAGCCAACAAAAATAATGTTGGAGATAAGGGATCGCCTTGCCTAACCCCATGAGTCGATCGAAAATAACCCTTTTGATTTCCATTAATCAACACTAAATAATAGCAATTTTCCAAGCAGCCCCTGATTAATGTAATAAACTGATTCGAAAAACCTCTAGCCTGCAAAGACTGAATCAAAAAGGACCATTCGAGACGGTCATACGCTTTCGACATGTCCAACTTTAACACGACATTACTTCCTCGAATTGGGTCGTTGATGTGATGAATTAATTCACCACACAACGCCACATTTTCTTGAATGCTTCTCCCTCGCACAAACCCGGCTTGATTTGGTAAAATCAGAGAAGGTAAAAGAGTGGCGAGCCTGTCATTTGATTTTAAAAATCACCTTATACAAGAAACCACACAAACTAATAGGACGGAAATCCGCGAAAGACAAAGGAACATCAACTTTCAGCAACAAAACTAGCAACGATGATGTGTACCCTTTCGGTAAAACATGACCTTCAAAAAAGTACTGAATCGCATCTACAATGTCCACACGCAATAATGCTCCAACAGTATTGAAAAAATTTACCTGTGAACCCGTCAGACCCAGAGCACTGGTAGCATTTAAACCACATATTGCATCCCAAATTTCATCACTATTGGGAATGGAAGTCAATCTTGTATTATCAACATCAGTGACCAAACATGGAACCACATCAAATAACTCCATATTGGGTTCAATATTGTCACTAGAAAGAATAGCAGAGAAGTGACTCTCGGCCAAGGCAGCCAAGGTAGTCTCATCTTCAACCCATTAATCTCCCATTTTAACCCGAATTGCTGTGCGATTATGCCTAGCCTTCAACGTTGCATAGAAGTAAGCCGTGTTTTTATCGCCAGCCGCTAACCAGTTCGCACGAGATTTCTGTTGGAGCATTTCCTCCAATACCAATGCCTCCTCAAGCTCGGTTTTAGCTCTTAAAAGAGCTTCAAAATAAGCCTGAGAATAACCCGAAATTAAATCGATCCTCCAATTAAATCATTGAATTTGGACAAAGAACCTAAATCATGACCCTATCCTCCAATTTTATCTTCAATGCACGCATACGTATTGAAGTCTCCACAAAAAATGGATGGCAGGGACCGGTTTAAATTCTGAGCCGAGAAGAAATCCCAAAGTTCTCGCCTTTCTACACGCGAACAACTCGCATATACCGCATGCAAAAGGAAAGATGTCGAAGGACCTATAGAAACCGAGCAAGAAATAGCTTGCCGAAAGCCACCCAAAACCGAAACCTGACAGGCAACATCCGATAAATCCAAACATGATTATTAATCGGGTGTAAATGATGAAAATGCGCAAAGCGTAAAGAACGAGCAAAGGATGCAAGAAATTCAGCATCATGTTTAAGTTCTAATAAAACAATGATATTCGGTCGATGAGAACGAATTAAATTCCCAAGAGTGCGACGCTTCGAAGGGCCGCCACAACCCCTAATGTTCCAACAAAGGAACGACATCATCTACAATTCTTAATTTTGGATTTAGCCTGCACAGCAGCAGTACTAGATGATTTTCGTGTAGCCTTAGAGGCTGACGAAATCAAAGAAGCAGGTAAAGTAGAAGAGTCAGAATTGGCACTTATCTCGTTGTCTGGGATCACTACAAGATTTGACCCCCTTCTGCAACCACCAAAAAATGTTAGGGATACCTCATAA
>JAYMTF010005651.1:0-11268 GCA_036897485.1 Pelargonium nanum | reverse complement strand
AATGAGGTGTCATCACCTCATTGGCTTGGCTTAGGCTAAGCCAAAAAACTCTTGGCTTAGATTCCTTATTCTCTCTATATATATTTAGTATGTCGTATTGACCATTATCCACATAACAAGTATAGCAGTGGTCGTACTATCTCTATAGGAGACTAATTGATTCTTTCGGTACGTAACATTCTCTCCCGCCATACTGCGGACGTCTTTGTGTTGTGGACTTGTACTCACCTCGATTTACAAAAGCGCCAATTTGCGCAAAGCACGTCTTTTCACAGCCACTTGTCGTTAGTAACGAGAACTTGCATGCCCTAGCTAGCCAACCCTTTTCCTCATGGTGCATCCTCGTAAATGAACACGCTGAACAATGAAATACCGTTCGCCCAACGTAGCACAAGATGTGTAATGCCGCATAAATTGCATCATCGATTGCCACAACACTTCCTGTAATGCATGTCAACGGTCTTGCACAACGATTCGCTACATTCGTGAGCATAACTGTAATACAAATATTCATGTGCCGAGATAATTGATCACTTGCAGCGCACGAAACTCTCATCTCTCAAGAAATGAGTCATCTTTATTCATGGTCAAACACAGAACGCATTAATTAAGAGAACAAAATTATACGTGTATCAAGTAGATCACATCAATCAATATCGACGCAACACACATAAAAGAGTATCGCATGATGAAAACGTTCTCTTTTATCGGTCATAATATTAGAGATATTAAATATGAAAATATCTAAACAAACGTAAAGAAAGATAAGGAAAAAAAATGTTCATTAAATATTAAAAATAGATATCAACAATGACAAATTGAACAATATACTTTGTGGCGTGACTATACAACTAAGCGCCAAATAAAAATTTATAATACCAACTAAGTAATTACAATCAAATATTATAATAAGACATTCAAAGATTGTAAAAATAGTTAATGAGGTGAGAAATGTTTACAACTTGATAAGTAAATACAAAACTAAAATACAGTGAGATTCTTGAAATTTTATACTGTAACAATCTTTATGGAAAAATGTGACAGATCAATTGTCTATATTTTCTTGAAAACCATACCTTGTGCATGGTTCAATAATTGAGTATTTTATCTGTATAGTATTATATAAATTGGGACAACCTAGCTTTGCCATTGAAACAATTAATTTTGTATTTTGTTTTCTTTTTTTGACCTTTGTATTTTGTTTTCTTAATTAAATATAAAATACACAAATAATTAACATAAAAATGAATTGGAAAACCTACATGCTCATAAAAAAATCCTCCCCAACTAAATTGATTTATTAAGATGCAAGTAATTAAAACAAAAATAAGTCATAAATACTACAGTATATGCTTAGAATAAAAATCACCAAATGTCGATAGCTTGCTTGAAGATATGTACAAGATAAATTAAAACAAATATAGTAAGATTGCCAGATTTGTTAATTAATTAATGGACATAATTGAAATGGAATATATAATATAAATAGCAAACCATAGGTTATTATTAGTTGCAGAATGAGTCATGATAAGTTAATAAAATTTTCAGTCAACATTACATGTGAGTATGTGACTGTAATTATAGTGAAAGTCAAATATGTATTAACATCATCAACGTAATCAAACACCATTATGAGTTTAATTACAATGTTAGTTAAAAACTGAGAATAATATATAAAAACTGAAATATGTTGGCTTGGTCAAAAAAAAAGAAGGAAAAAAAAAGTATTGGCAATTTTCTCCGTCAACACAAATGATCAGCCGTACTCTTGGGTATCATTTTTCGAACTCGTGAGCATATGAAATACAATTCGACTTAAAATTGAGATGATTCGATTAAATATTGGATACCAATTAGCTTATTATAAGACAACGCTTATTTAACTTAAGACAAAATTTATGATATTTTGACTTTTCCGCCTAAGTTTACCAACTTTCTCAACCACCTAACTAGCTGGGTCGGATTCGTGAGGTGTTGGAGTGCTATGAAGGTCGGTCTGGGCAGGCAGTGAATTTGCAAAAATCGAGTATTTGTTTTAGTTGAAATATGAAAGCTGATAAATTAGTTGAGTATGCGGGGGTGTTGGGAGTTCAGTATGTGGAAAATTTTGATACATATCTGGGAGCTCCTATTGGTATTGGTCGAAGGAAAGCGGACCTATTTAGGCCAATTGTTGACAAAGTGCGTTCTCGGTTGGCAAGGTGGGGGAACCGGTGGCTGTCAAGAGCGGGGAAAGAGGTTTTGGAGAAGTCAGTGGTGCAAGCGATCCCTTGCTATGTTATGGGTATTTTCTTGTTTCCTAAATCAGTTTGTGATGAAATGGATAAGCTAATTAGGAGGTTTTGGTGGGGGGCTGGTAGTATTCATTGGTTGAGTTGGGATAAAATATGCAAGCGAAAGGTGGAGGGAGGCTTGGGTTTTCGCTCGTTTCATGATATGAACATGGCTTTGCTTGGGAAACAGGGATGGAGGCTTGTTACTGATCAGAATTCAGTGTTTTATAAGGTCTTCAAGGTGCGTTATTTTCCAAACTCTTCTTTTTTGGAGGCTGGTATGGGTCAAGCTCCGAGTTATGTCTGGAGGAGCTTTATGGCGGCTCAATCTTTATTACAGGAGGGATGGCGGTGAAAGTGGGGTCGGGGAATGAGACACGAGTCTTTACAAACCAATGGGTGCCGGGGGTAGTTGGGATGAAGGTGGGACCGTGTCCGGTAGGGGGGAGGGAAGACATGCGTGTTTTGGAGCTGCTGGATGAGGTTTCGGGAGAGTGGGAGGAGAGCCAGCTGTAGGCGCTGTTTTCGCCGGAGGTCCGATCAGGTCGATTCGACCTAGTCGACAGCGGAGGCGGGATGTGTGAATGTGGGTTGAGGAGAAGTGTGGAGTTCATAGCGTAAAAAGTGACTTTCTGTTGTTACAAGGGGAAAGGTCAGATGGTGGGCAAGGAATCAAGTGGTCCAAGTTGTGGCATGCAAGGGTCCAACCTAAGGTGTGTTATTTTGGTTGGAGGATGCTGACGAATAGCTTGCCGGTGCTTGAGGGTTTGGCTCGGTGTCATGTAGCAGTGGACGTCCGATGTCCTCGATGTGGTAGGGAAGGCGAGTCAGTTAGGCATCTGGTGCTTGATTGTGATTTTGCTAAGGCGGTGTGGAGGAGATTGGGGTTGGAGGGGATGGTGGTAGGGTGTGCTTCAGTTTTGGATTGGTTTGGTGAGGCCTGTAAGGGAGGATGGGGGACTGATGGTATGGAGGTTCTCTCAAAATGTCTTTATGTGGCTTGGGGTTTGTGGTGGTCTAGAAATATGGGGTGTGGCGGAAGGAGTGGATGGGGGTGGAAGAGGTGGTTTGCATGGTAATGACGGTGTGGGAAGGGTGACATGCGGTCAAAGAGGAGGGTAGGGGGGAGTCGTTGGTGAGACCGGGGCAACAAGCGTTGGTGTATTCGGGTGAGCAGACACAGGTGCAGGTGGGTGGCGTTGTTAGAGCAGACACAGGTGGAGGTGGGTGGCGTTGTTAGAGCTGACACAGGTGGGGGAGGAGGGCAGCAAGAGATGGTTGTGGTGGCTCGCTGGAGTAGACCTCCGAGAGGTCGACTCAAAATCAATTGTGATGGCGCCATCTTTGAGGCTGCTGGTAGAGTGGGAGCTGGATGGGTGGTCTGAGATTGGAATGGCAGGGTGCATGGAGGTGGTAGAAGATGCTGGAGTCGTTTTTCGGCAGTGGAGGTGGTGGAAGCAATGGCGGTGCGTGAAGCGGTGAGTTGGGTGTTGGAAAGAGGTTGGTTGGATGTTGTTTTTGAGACAAATTCGGAAACAGTAGTTCGAGCTATTCAGTCAAAAGGGAAGTTATACAATGCCTTTAGGTTGATCATTAGTGAAATTATGGAGATGGCGGATTCATTTCATTTTGTCGAGTTTAGTTTTGTTAGGAGGTCGGCAAATTCCGTGGCTCACGCTTTGGCTAGGTCATCGGAGTCGGTTTCAGGGATGGATGTTTGGTAAGGTATGGGTGTTCCTTCTATGATTGTTCCTTTATTAGCTTTGGATAATTCTGATTAATAATATCGTCATTTTGGCTTTCAAAAAACAACTATAAACTCTAAAATCATGCCTAGCTCATTCATGAAGAATAACATGGGTTTTGGTAAATGTAATTAGGTGATTTTTAATTGAAATAATTATGAATGTTTCATATATTTTTATTAATAACATAATATATTTCCATCATTAAGTTTGCCACTAAGGCCCAACCCATTAACTTTGTTTTGTTAGGATAATTAGTTAGGCCTATGGTTGATGAACCATTATGTATTGGACCAAGACACATGGCAAAATTGAAAATGAAGTCCAATTGTAGGGTGTAAATTCAAGTGTTTAAGGGTAGGCTATGGGGTTTTTGTATATGAGCTTGCTGTTTTGGAGAGTTAGTTAGGATTTTTGTATGACTATTTTAAATATTATAGTAGAGTTGGTCTTTTTGAGTTTGTAGATAACAAATAGTGACATTTCGTTAAGACAACGAGCTCTTGATAACAAGTTAAGGTGTTGTTAGGATTAATTTGTAGAGCGGCGGCGTTGTAGATTCACGATTAATTTTTCGATTGGTGTGTGTACGGGGCAACCGGATGTCCATGGCGGTCGCATGAAAGGTGAAGGTGACTTGGAAGGTGGTGGTTAGGTCTGAGCTCTTGGTTCAACCTTCAGTTTGTTGCTGAATCATATGACAAACCTGATGGTGGCAATGGGAGATCATCAGAGACCTTCACGTGGTCGTTTTAAGTTTCATGTGCAAACGTTGTAAGTTTTCGTGCCTTCGACATGATTATTCAAGCTGATGGTAAGGATTTCAATGCATTAAACTTCATTATTCGTGATGTTTTAGCCATTGTTGCTCAATTTTGTAGTGTTGTTTTTTTGTTTATTTACGAGGTGGTCTTTGAGCCGATTGACCCACGAATTAACTAGGTCCGCAGTCTCTTTGTCATACTTGTTTAAGTGGATAGATTTTCAAACCCCAAATATAAATCATTTTTTATCATCCGATTTGAATTAATAAATTATTAACTTTTGGTGTCAAAAACAAATATCAATCCAATCTTTTTTAGTATGATAGAATAAATACTAAATTAACATGAACTTAATTTATCAAACACAATTAAAAAAATCACTCATAAAATTGTTATTTTAGTGACACCCCCACCCCCATCCCCACCTCATTATACAGACTAATCTACAAAATTACCATTTTTTTTTGTTTATTATTTTGCAGAATAAAGTAAAATTACATGTTTGTCCTATCTAATTATATTAAACATTATCTTTTTGTTAATGCATGTTCTTTTTCGTCTTTTTCCATCTCTCAACCCAACAGAATTTATTAATCAAAATGATGCTAAACAGCTGTAGATTCCTAACACTAAATTAATAAAATTTGCAACAACATATTTAAGTTAGATTAGAGCTGAAAATTCAGATAATCCTTTTAATAAATATATTTAAATTGTGTAATAGATTAAAATTGTGTTTTTAAATAAACTCAAACAAGATATTTTTAATAAATATATTTAAATAATAATTAAGCAAGATGTGATTTAATAGTATTAACATACTAGTTCAACGTTCATAAAAAAAAAAACATACTAGTTCAACAATAATAGTGTTGTCACGTCGTGCATGTTTTACAGGTTTAACACAATTATAACATGATTATTAATCGTGTTGGATTCTCTAGCACAAGCACAGTATGATTATGAATATGTCGTACGTAAATTGAGTCGTGTTTGTGTTAGATCACATGTAGCATCTTAAATAAACAGTTATACTCAACATAAAAATTGTTTTTGTAGAGTGTGTACTAGACAATTAATTATGTTCAAACACATATAAATAAAATAAACACTTAAGCACACAAATAATTGAAAAAGAAATTACAGGATGTCAACGGAAATGTTTTGCAACACCTTTCACAAGTAAAGATCAAAATTAGAAAATCTTGGCGTGGGAATGACGATTAAAGGCTTCATTAACTTAATAGAAATTCCAAATTTATCGGAAAGATCAAGATCCACTCCTTCGGGCAATTTCCAGTCAAACGAATGCAAAAACGAGGCTAATAAGAATGGTAACATCCTCTCCGCCAATGACAATCCTGCACAAATTCGCCTTCCAGATCCAAACGGAAAATAATCAAAATTATTTCCCGAGTAATCAACCTTGCAAGAATCGTCCAAGAATCTTTCTGGCCGAAACTCCAAGGGATTGTCCCAAATTAAAGGGTCTGTGTGGATGGCCCAAACATTCACGAAAACCCTAGTGCCCTCCGGTATGGTGTAGGCACCAATAGTGCTTGATTGGCTTGGACGATGAGGCACTAGGAGAGGCAGTGCTGGGTGCAAACGGAAGGTCTCTTTAATAACCGCATCAAAATATGTGAGTTTAGGCAAATGAGACTCTTCCACTATATTGTTCAAACCCACAATTTGTGTTAACTCTTGTTGAACTTTTTGCATCACTTCCGGATGATTCATCATCTCTGCCATCACCCATTCTGACATGGTCGCTAATGTGTCTGTTCCGCCTAGTACAATATCCTGTTAACATCAAGATTTATTCAGTTCCTAGACACATTTTATCAGAAGAAAAAATAAAACGCCGCACGTGGTGTACTATTAGTGATCAACGACGACCTATGACACAAAATGGTTGTTGCAAAATTTTGTCGTTGATCATCGGTTACGAGGCTTTTTAGCGATTGATCGATTACGATCAATTGCATATGCGTGGCTGATTAGAAGCAACAACAAAATTTTATAGTTGATTCCTCGGTTCTTTTAGCGTCTCGAATAAAGGTTAATCTCCTAAATTTGTTGCCACAAAAGCACGTGACTATGTAAGAAAAAAAGTACAACACATACTAATTTATTTTTAGTTAGGAAACCATTACTCACTTTTCAACAAGTCTCATTGGTGATACCTGAGAATTTGTGCACTTATTTCTACAGCAAAGTGCTCTATTTTTTTTTCTTCCAAAAACTATAAACTAATATATTTTGAGACGAAAGAAGTATATACATACCTGAAGTAAGCCCTTGAGTTCGGGCACTGAAATAAAATTTTCACCATCTTTATCCTCCCTGAGCTCCAAAAGGATATGCAAGAAATCTTTCTTCGAACTTTTCGTTTTCCCATTTTCTTTCAAACCCGTACGTTGTTCTATGATAGTATTAAGAAGTTGTTCGCAACTATGCAAAACCTTCGTAGCTCGCTTCCCGATTCCTTGCAAATCGAACCTCGCAAGAGCCGGAAAAAAGTCCGAAATATTCGGCAATCCTAAAAGAACCATGAGCTCCCCGATCACTTCCCGAATCTCACTAACGTCAATGGTCTCCTTCTCGTCGCTCCCACCAACAAGCATACTAATGACCGAATTCACAACCATCACATACATTAACTCCCCGAGATCAACCCGCGAACCCGCTTTTTCGCGGACCTTCCGCAGCGCCTTGTGCACTTCTTGCCTCCGCAAGCCATAGCACGCGTCAAGATTCGGGTTGCTCAGCATCTCCCGCACGAATACTTTCCGCATCTTGCGCCAGATTGGCCCGTTGTCGGAGAAGGCAATGTCGTTTCCGCCGTAGGTGACGATCAAGGCGGAGATGGGCGCGTCGCGGTTGGAGAAGACGGCGTCTTGGTCCCGGAGCACTTGTCTCGCGAGCTCCGGCGAGCTGATCACGACGCAGAGCTTGTTGCCGAGCCAGAGCTTGTAGATTGGGCCGTATGTTTTGGCTAGGTCGTTGAAGCTCCGGTGGAGGTGGGTCCCGAGGAATGGGAGGTAGCCGAGGAGCGGCAGGCCGCGAGGTCCCGGAGGCAATGGAGGGTTTGTGTTTCTTGATTTCTTGAAGATCAAGAAGATAAGTGAGATGGCTAGTATTGAAGAGAGTGGAATGAGGACTTTTTGGTCTATTTGGAAGGTGGGTTGAGACCACCATGACCAGAGGGCAAGAGTTGAGCTCAACATGGTGGACTTCATGGAGTGAGGTTGAAGAAGAAGAAGTGGTGTGTTTTAGTAACCCAATAGCCTGTATATATTTGGGAAAATATGCGTACAAAAGTGTGTAAAATAATGGAAAGTTGTTGAGATCTGGTCTCGTGTAGCATCCCAAATTTTCATTAATTTCTAGAGCTCGAGAAAAACATCAAGCACAAAAATTAGTACGACGAATTTATTATTGTATTATCAATCAAATTTTCTTAATCAATATCCACGTAGTAAGTATAAGAGTATGTTGCATGACGAAGACCTTCATTCAAATATCTCGAATAGACTCGTTCTTTCAATACGTAACGATCTCTCCCGCTCATTCCGCAAGCAATCGTCTTTAACATGGACTTGTTTCGCGTCACTTCCTTCTCTCCACTTGTACGCTAGCCAACCCTATCCCTCATGGTACATCACCTCGTGCTAAGGAGCTCCGTAAAAGGCTCGCATTTGAAGATTTAAATATTTCTGCATGAACTCCCTCATCTATCTCTTCAACGCAAAATATATCGTTAGTAGGAATTAAGACTCGAATCCAAATTCTCAAAAAAAAAATTCAAAGTGCTTAAAACACTTGATACAACTATCTTCGTATTTTGCGAGTTTATCTAAGTACCAAATATAATAATATATAATATCTGATAAGATGATAATATATAATATCTGATAAGATGATAATATATAATATCAAATAAGTATAATCAAATATAATAATTAGATATTCAAATACTGTAAAGAAAGACTGAAAATTAAACAAAGTGTTCACCACTTCTTAAGTAAAAAGTAAAAATAAATTTAAGGTACAATGAGCTAGATTATTGAAATTTTATACAGTGACAGATCAATTATATATCAATATTTCTTGAAAACTATGCCTCGTGGTTCATTAATTGTGTATTATATTTAATTTATATATTATATAAATTAGGACACCCTGGCTTTGCCATTGCAACAATTAATTTTATATTTTGTTTTCTTAATTCAATATGAAATCGATTTTAAAAAAATGAATTAGCTAGACACACACAAATAATTAACTTAGGAAATCAATTGAATAAATCTTCAAGCTCATAAAAAAATCCTCCCCAACTAAATTCCTGTATTAAAATGCACGTAAAACCAAAATAATTAATTAAATACTATACTATATGCTTAGAATAAAAATCACTAAAGCCGTTAGCTTTGCTCGAAGAGACGTGCAAGATAAATTAAAATAATTATAGTAATATTGTCAGTTTTGTTAATTATATAATGTCCATAATTGAAATGGAATATGTTATGACGTCATGAGCTCAATTGTTTTTTGACATGTTTGGCTTGCTCGCAATTCGGTCGTATCTAAGAGAAGCTTGCAAGCATCGAAGACACCATTTTGCGTATAAAAAGCTTTAGCTTCTCTCTTTTATTGTCTATGGGCGCGGAGGAGTCCGGTTCATCTTCTTTTGATTCTTGGTGTAATGACCCGCTTTTCTTTTCGGGTTAATCCCTTCTTTTTGTTACTTGTACAATTTTATTCATCCTTATGAGTTTATCGATAAATGTACTGATGTTTATCAAAAAAGAAAAACAACAAAACATGGGAAGAATGAGTCATGTTTAAGTATTAACATCATCAACATTATCTAGTATATTATGTGTTTAAACTAGAATATTAGTTAAGAACAGAGAATAATATACAAAAACTGGAATGTATTGGCTATTTTCTCATTGGACACAAATGAGTCACGTACTTGGCTATCATTTTTCGAACTTGTGAGTATTTGAAATCAATTTGATCTATCTGATTCGACTAATTTTTGGGTTGGATCTAGTTTGATAAATTCATATGGATTCGTACATTTTACACTAAAATTTGAAATATGATTATGTTACATAATAGTTTTAATTTATGTACTATCTATATGAAATAGAATGTTCTATAACTAATTTCCAATACACAATTGCCTCATCCACTATTGCCAATGAGCCAAGAAGTTCCAATTATACTAATTAAGCAATGAAAACAGACTTAAAAATTTCAGGCTAGCATTGTATATTATTTAGACTCTAATGACGTAATCGAAAAATCAATCACACGACAACTAGAAATATAAGCATAGTTATTGACACGAAGCATTTCGTATCTAATTAAAGATCGAAATTGGGAAATCTTGGCGTGGGAGTGGCGATCAAAGGCTTCATTTTCCTGATAACAATCCCGAATTTATCCGAAAGGTCAAGATTCTCCCCCTCGGGCAATTTCCACTCAAACGAGTGCAAGAAAGAAGCTAACAATAGAAGTATAACATCCTCTCCGCTAAGGACAATCCCGGGCAAATCCTCCTTTCGGACCCAAACGGAAAGAACTTAAAGTTATTTCCCGAGATATCAACTTTGCAAGTATTGTCCAAGAACCTTTTTGGCCGAAACTCCAGAGGATTGTCCCAAACCTCAGGGTCTCTTTGGATGGCCCAGACGTTGACAAAAACCCTAGTGCCCTCGGGTACGGTGTATGCACCAATGATGCTCGATTGGTTTGGATAGTATACTATATTGTCGTGAAACTTCACAATTTGTGAGGACAACAACTAATTATTAGTTGGAGATCACTATATATGTAATATATATTTTTACTCAATCTTACAGTTTTGCTTGAGATTTTGTCTATTAAATTCTAATTAACATGTAAGACAAAAAAAAAATGTTTCTTAATTCTACAAAATGTGTACAAATATAATGGTGGATCAAATTCAAGTAGGAGTTTTTTTATAATAAAACAATATATATTATCCCATTCAACAAGTTACCATTCAAATAATTTTCCTCTAAAAATATTATCATTCAAATAAAGAAAAATTACTATAATTTTTTTAATACAATTAATATAAACTTTCAATGGGCGTGATTTGACTAAAATTTAAAGCTATGATTACGATAAAAATTGGACATTTATGATATTCAGACATTTTGCTTAATTTTCTCAACTAAATCTGCAAGTTTGAATTTTGTTTGCTGAAATAAGAGAAAACAGTTGGAAAAAAAATAATAATGCTTTTTTTGGTAGAAATAAAAATACTATTTTCATTCAACAAACATTAATTTTTTTCTTTTAAAAAAGGGGTAATTACAGTAAACACCCCTATGTTTATCACCAAAAACACATGACCACCCTATATTTTAAAAGTCGACAACTAACTATCCTATCTTTTCATTAATAGTGTAAAAGGTTAAATCTAACCAAAAATCACTAACTCCG
>JAYMTF010005650.1:0-11268 GCA_036897485.1 Pelargonium nanum | reverse complement strand
ATATATATATATATATTTCAATAATTGATTACGTTGTATTTAATAATTAAAATGCAAATCATGTAATTATTTGATACTTAAAACTTTTTTTATGTAATTCAAATGTAAATATTTGTCTATCTTTGACTAATTATGATAAACATCCATAGTTTGATTTATTTTTTTGAACTAGTTTAGTTAATTAAATCATATGTTAAGAGTTTTTTCACTCTACTCTGGAAACCCTACCCGTCTTTTTTCTTCTCTCTAGTTCTTCATGAAAATTCTTTCTTTGAACCATCATCGATTTCTTTTTGTTTGGTCGTGGTCCATTTCTTTTTTATTGTATTATTACGTTCTGAATAAACACAAAGTTGACAGATCAGACCTGATTAATTTTATTCTACCTCTGATACGGAGTTCCTCGGAGGCTGAAGAGACTCTCTATGATACGGAGTTCCTCGGAGGCTAAAGAGACTCTCTAGTGGACCTTAGTGCCTAGAAAGTGCCTCGAGCCTTGCATTTGATTTGTTCGAAGATAAAAAAAAAAATTTAGATACTTCAAGAGGATGTTAAAAATAGAATTACTGCGAGTTGGTTGAAGTGAGGGATGCTTCGAGACTCGGGAGTTCTTGTGATACGGAGTTCCTCGGAGGTTGAAGAGAGTCTCTAGTGGACCTTAGTGCCTAGAAGGTGCCTTGCGCCTAACATTTGATTTGTTCGAAGATTAAGAAATTATTTTAGATACTATCGATCTATAATTCAAAAGAAGTGAAAATTTGAAGAGGATGTTAAAAATAGAATTCCTGCGAGTTGGTTGTATGAAGGACATTTCAACAGTTCTTTGTGATAAAAAAAAAATTCCTCTACAATTGAAAGCTTTATAGGTTAGCTACAAGGCCAATAACATTATATGACACTAAATGTTGAGCATGAAAATGGCTCTGAGGCATAAGTTAAGGTAAGTAAAGATAAGAATGTTTAGATGGCTCTCTTCCTTATAGTGAAATGAATGGTGGATGTCGTGGTACGTCGTGGCGCAACACGCAACCCAACGTATGATCCACGTCATGGGCCACCTATGGCACATCAATTTCCAAAAAGGCACATCGATTTCCAAAAAGGCACATTTTTCCTACACCATTTGTCGAGGTGCATGACGCAAATATGGCGTGGAGTGGCTTATTGAAGTTTGACTATATCCTTGGCTTTTTTTAATTTTCATTAAAAGCCCAAAGGTCTTGTAAGCCTATTAGGGTTGTAAGAGGAAAAAAATTGAAACTGAAATCACATATAGGCATGGCAAGGGCATGCAATAAGCAACACCGTGATTTTTTATATTCCACATTTTCAATTTCAAATTCTTCTTCCATAACCACAAGACCTAACTTTATTTATAAGAGAGCATTCCAACCACCAACTAATAAGGTATATAATATATCAATTCATCTCATTCTCTCTTACTTTCTATCCTTTTCCACTTACATTATTTCTTTTCGTGAAATTTCTAGCCGTTACGCTACCAAAATTTCCTCAAGTCTATATAATAGAAAGTATACAAGAATGATGGACGACCAACTCTAAGATCTTTTTTATTTATATAGGTTTGTACACGGAAAAATATAGTTAAGACTTTTAACAAGAATATCAATGGATTTCAATTGGCGTTGCTTCAACATGCCTTAGTGTATAAGCAATGCCATTGAACCATTCCGCCTTTCCTTTAAACAATGTTTTCTATAGAAGAGTTATAGATTTCTCACACGTCCTTCAAGCCAAGTTTCAAATTTATAAAAATTTGAGGTATTTGCTAGCTTCAAAATGCTTGAAACTTCAAAAATTCGGAGTTATGTATTCACACACAAATTCTCATTATTTCAAACAATGATTTTTTTTAGTTTCAACCTAGACTTAATTCAATCTTTCTAATCAAAGGATATGGCTTTCAGCACCAATCAAGTCAAATGCAAAGTTAACATTAACAAGTCAAGTAGAATATAAAAATATAAAAAATATAAAAAAAAAACAAGGCCAACAACAATATTAAAACAACATGCAGAATTTCTGGTGACTTCAGCACATTTAACATGTGTTGAATATAGTTGAATGTAGAAAGGCTAGAATTAAGGGACTATGATTATTGGATTTGCTTTGATCTTGGGATTGTGTTGTATAAATAGCTTTGGTAGAAAGTGTATAAATAGGTGATAGTATTGTTGTGAATACACAAGAAGAATTTCTTTTTGTTCCTTTTGTTTTTCTACAGACTACAATATCTATAATGGAAACAAACTTGTACTGGAGAAAAAAAAAAAAGTTTGCGCTGAAAAATGAGAAGCAAAAGTTGAACCAACCTTCCATCCATCCTTCTGACGCATTGAATGCTCTAACATGATAATCAGGAAACTGTGTATGAGGTCCTCTATGTCCCCTAAGCTTGTTGAATTTGACTGCTCGCTTGCACCTATCTGCAGAATCAAGTAATACTATAATCATCTGACTATAGTCTATATCACAATATGAAACTAGATATCATTCTTCACGAGAAGAAAAACCAGAAGGGTGGGGGCAATCCCTTTTTAACAAATAAGACCCATTCCATAATATTTTTCTCATACCAAAAACACGGATATTTGCTTTTGAGAAACCAACTGCTCTTTTTTTTTTTTCTTTATCGCACAAAACTGGAATAAAAGGTTCTCCAGGTCAGGGACTCCTCCTCCTTCAAAGATGGAACAAGATTCATTTTGCATTCTATATAGGGGATTCCTTGGTTTGGGCCAAAAAAAGTAGTCTCGCTTGATCATTATCAAACCGACTTCAAGCTTTTTCAATATGTGAGGCAACCTTAGTACCTTCTAGTTCTAATAGACCCAGCTAAATTAGAATCATTCTCAATAAGTCCATGAGAAAACTTCTCAGTTTTGCTATTATGCCCAGGTGGAGACCAAAGTTCTTGAGCAATATGAGCACAAGAACAAGTATTATTTCTCTTGTTTCTTATCTCTACAGCAGTGTTTTCTTCAACAAAATTTAATTTGTATTTCTCTTAATTATTCCTTTCACAGTGGTAGTTTCTTTCTTCGTATAAAATCTACATTTACCTGAAATCCATTCATAGGTATTTGTTGTCATTATTTAACAACTACTAACATCCATCACAGACATAAACTACAGATACCAAAATTAGTAAACCCTCGAGAGATCTTTCAAATGCTGTCACAATTGCCCAAGAAATCTTTCAAAACTCTGGAAGCATAAATCAGATATGCAAGAAATATGAATCCATTTATTGACAATGAACACTCTGATTCACATACTGAATGTTCTAAGAAGTTAAAACAGCACAATTGCCACCAATCTATTAAGAGGAAAAATAAAACATAATTGCTTGACTATTGTTATATAGAATGCTGAAAGGTACCATAGTCATACAAAAAAAAAAAAAAAACAGGGCGACTCTCAGCAATATTTTAATCAACATAACCATCGATATGAATAATCAAATAATAAGCAAGATGGGCAATTTCATCTGAACAAGTATAATATTGGGATAAAAAGACCAAAGATAAGTCCTTAATATACAAGAATTTATTCTAGGTTTTACAATCCTTCATGTTCTGGATTGAATAAATCTTCAATGCAGTTTCAATATTTTTCCAAAACGAGAGAGAGAGAGAGAGAGAGAGAGAGAGAGAGAGTTGATATTACCTCACTGTTAGAAATGAGTATCTCCAGAATCCACTCAGGCCATCCCTCCATTTTCGTTAGATTGCTTCTATTTTCTTGATGACTGCAAGCCAAAAACAGAAGATCCTGAAATGGTATAGAAGTAGAAGTTTAGAAACCTTAAATACAGTATTCAAAACCACCTTCAACAGGAAAACCAAAAAGGTATCAGGCAATAAAGACATTTGCTATGACTGGAATAGCAACTCATTTTGTGTCTGTGTCAATACCAAATGCAACCTATAAATAAACTTCTGAAGAAGACAAACTTTTAGCAACTGAAAAGGCCCATCTACTCTGTCCTTACACTAGCCAAGGAACATCAATATAAATAAGTAATATTGCGGCCCAAAAGGAGAAAAGTGTCACTAATCTGGACATGCAACTCCTGATTTGTAGATGACATTTTATAATTGAAAGACAAATACAAATATAATAACACATTCACGTAGTATTTCTTTATAAAATTAAATTAGTTGTAAATAACAGCTGGTAATCATAAATAATGTATTTGGATTCAAGTTCCTTTTATATACTATGTAGTGCGTTCTCTGCCTTGTCAAAGGAAAATTGTTGGCATGATAGCTTGTTCGCATGTGATTAGCAATGATTATGTAGCAAATTGCAAGATTTGATTGTGCAGTAAATATTGAGATTTGATAGACAAATTATGAGATTTAGAGTGATTCTTGTAATTTGTTTCCTACCATGTATTTCTCCTACACTCATCACAAAGACGAGTTTTTTGTACTTAACACGTCAAGTGTAAACCTTATGAGTTATGGCCGAACCATGTATTTCTTGTGCCTACTTTATTAACTTCATTTATCTCTCACCGCCCCCCCCCCCCCCCCAAATATCATCTTTAAACTTTAAATTTCAACTAAACTTCATTGAACATTTTGCCACAGAGACCAACCGCTTCCTTGCCAATCTCTTTCTGACAAGTTTTGTCTCTCACTGCAGACACCACTAAGGTCAGACGAAATAAATAAGTCAAACAATCAAGTTTTGCAGCTAGTTGCAGTCAAAGTCACCTTTGATTGTCATTGATTGTGGCCATATTTCAATAATCTCCTCCTCCAACTTGCATTATGCTAAGTTGAGTTTATACAAATGTCATCAGTCATTGGAATTGTCATTGCCCACCACTGACAAGTTGCTGGAAGTCAATTATTATATAAAATACCCCTTTCCTTTTTTAGCCTTTTTTTCCACCCTGAAATATACATTGTTCTAAATTGTTATATGTTCATATATTGCTCTCTTTTTTTTCTTTTTCATTTAAAAAAAAAACATTTAACATGATTCTAATTTTCTCTTGTTTTTCATAAAAAAGAATTAATGAATTTTTTTGATATCATTTCTATTTCTCACTTATTACTCTTTTATTTTCTCACTTTAAATTCATTCTTTCAGCTATCATACTGTCGGACGTTTCAGAGATCTCTTCGATTTTAGTGCTTTTTATATTGTTTTAGGTTCTCTAATTTTTTGTCTCTAATCCTTCTTGTCTTTATCTATCAAAAACGTGTGTAGTTCATACGATCACCAAACCTCCAACATTGCATGTCCTCGCATAACTTCATTTGTAGTAAACTTGGCACATATTATATAGGGGTACTTACTAATTACTACCCAAGTGGCAGGTATGATGTCCCAAAATAAACATATACATTTTTCAATTTTCATAACATTTACAACACATATTTTTCCTCTGTTGGTAAATAATCTATTTTAATGGAGAAATTGATTCTCTTTCATCATGTTCTTTGCAAATAGCATTCTCTGATGTTATAACTCATAAATATCATATATGAATCAAAAAAATTGGAAAGATGTTAAAAAAAAATGGAAGAAGATGAAGTGAAATGGCAATTACGTTTGAATTCTTTTGAAATTGTAGAGGAATTTTGAAAAATTAAGAATACAAGAATGTCACATAAAAAGCACATAATGAGAGAACGAATTTATCCATTAAAACCAAGTAAAAACATATGAGGTGCATATGCTATGGAAATTACGAAGCCTAGTTATGTGTATTGAGACATCATAGTTGAGTACTAATCTGGACTTACCTCTTTTATTTATATGCTACTACGTGAAGGGTTTTTTTTTAATAAGTTTGAGGAAGTGAAGATGATGTAGATGGAATTATAGTTGAAGATATACATAGATTTAGATCTAGAGATGTAACCAAAACTATATTAGAATTACATTCAAAGTTGTTACCGTTCATCTAAGGACTATAAAACAATTTGGTGGCTAGACTTTGAACCAAAAATCAAAGTGGTGTCTAAACTTTAAAAAGACACAGATTGGTGGTTGAACTTTTCAAAAGTTAAACAAACTAGTGGTTGCAGTTAGATTTGTTAACTTTGACAATTAACTTTTGATATGCCACCGTTAACCAATGTTGACTGGTCAATTTCTTTTGAAGTTAAAAAAATAATAATAATTAATTAATTAAAAACTATTTTATAGTGCTTACACCCTCCCTTTAAACAATTTTCTTTAATTGCATGAAATTTTTTAGACGTACACAATTATTAATTTAACTTTTAGAAGAAAAATGCATGCTTATAATATTTTATAGAAAACTCATGTCACGTTTTAACTATAATAAAAAAAACGTAATTTCTAGAAACAATTGTAATTAAGAGGAACATGATTATGAGTTCATTTTAGAAAAACTATATTCATAAATTCTAAATACTTTTAACAAGATTCAAAACAAATAAAAAAATTTAAAATGCATAAAATTAAAAAAATTTATTTTTTTTATTCATTTTGCTTTAAGTAAATAATTTAGAAGTTTAGTCTGGTTTGCAAAAAATAAATAAATGAAAAGTTAAACAAGAAATTCATAAGTTTATGATTCGATACTTCATTGTGGTAATTTTTTTATTCAAGTTAAAAAAATACTTTAAACAAAATGAATGAAATTTTTATTTATACTTGAATTTAGATTTTTAAATATATTTTCTTCTTTGAATCGAATAAAATTATTCAGATTGGCAGAGAAATATGTTTTTATTTATTTATTTATGAACTCATAATCATGATTTTTTTAAGAAATTATTAATTTAGTTTTTGTTTTTAGCTAATACGTGACTAAATTTTTAAAATTTTAATAGTTAAAGTTAGCGGATATAACAGCAGCCACTATTTTGTTTAATTTTTTAAAAGTTTGGCCACTATTTTGTGACTTTTGAAAGTTTAGCCACAACTTTGATTTTTTCCTCAAAGTTCTGCCACCAAATTGACATGTAGTCCTTCATCTAATAGGAATAGGACTCTTATGTAAAGTTCAATCTAACAATAAATGAATAAATAAATCGCAAATTTCACTGTAAGTACATGAATTTTTGTTGTGTGGTAGTCAGAGAGAGATCAATTTATTAGCTAAACAATTGTAGTCTCAACAACAGGAACAGAGTAGACATTACCAAATTTACAGGTAATCTTTAATGGCTGCAAAGATAAAGGAAAGAAGAGCACTTGTGCTTCAGTCAAATATGTGATTTAGCTACATTAAAAACTGTCTCACTTGAATAGCTTAGGCAGGTCTTAAGTTTCATTACACTTTAAGAACAACTTTTATAACACAGTTCCTGAGATAAGTACTAACAAGCCAATTGAATATGAACCATTCTGAACTCCCCCCAATCCAACTTAATGTGCCTATCAAAAAAAATCCAACTTAATGTACTTCTAATGCAAAGTGTCAAGACTACTTTCTTTCAACTCTAAATGCCAGGCAGAGGAACTTTCAATCAACACTTGCACATGCAATGCATCTACTAGACTACTAGAATATGGAATCAACGAAAACATTACCTGTAAAGCTCGGCTTTGCAAAGCTCTGGATGCATATGGAAGTGATCGCAAAAGAACCAAAAGAAGTTCTAAATGTTCAAAGCGATGACCAGAATCATAAAGATTCAGCCCATCATCTGTAGAAGAAGCGTTTATCTGAAGCAAAAGAAATTCATAGAGGAAGCCAGATTATTATAATGAAAAAAATAATCCGAGGTACTTATTCAGTACATTTAGAAAATGCAAATGAACATAATTCTCCCTTGTATATCTGAAAGTACTTATGGAAGAAGGAAACAACTGCATTTCCAAATACATATATGTATCAGTTTGATCTGTGGAGTAACTACCAAAAAATGGTCATTAGAAAGTTCTCCCACAGACAATGGAACACAACTGATTTCTGTACAAAGGGACATAGATTCACACCCTCCATATTGTTAATGACAAGAAACAGTCTCAGATTGTTTGATTATTCAAGTAAAATAATAAAAGGGAGCCTAATATTTTACAAAAAGTTATCTTCAGGTAAACAGAAGGATAAAAAGGTGCAAAGCACAGGCACAACCAGCAACAACATTTTCACTCAAAAGCATTAACCACCCAGCAGAAGACATGATTCTATGAACATATCAAACTGTCAATAAGTGATAAAGTGACTAAAATGTGCAAAGTGAGAGAATATATTATCCGAAAAAAATTAGTTTTCTTGTCCAGATATACATGTTTAGCAACATATCAACTCTGGTTCATATAACCCAAATCAAACAGGAAGAAAACATTTGCAAAAAAAATTTACTGATAGACAATTTACTTTTTTATATAAACAAATCTATAGGAACAAATACGCAAGTTGTCATACCGAGGCTCCTAATAAAGCTGTGTACACATTGATGGTCAGAAGTCTTGTTGGTGCAGCTTGGAAAACCCTCTGTAAAGCAAAAAGGAGAAGTGAAACCTTATCATCAAACATGGTGCCACCTCCCTCGGACAGTCCACTACTGAAAAGACTGTTTGGTATATCTGAAGAAACAGGTGAACCAACTTTCAAATGCCCCGCTGATACTAAAGCACCTAATAGCCCAATAATACCAACAACAATACCATCAGCTTTTTCAACATTGTAACAATTATTCCTTGCATTGTCAGCACTAATTGAAAAGGTTATGCCACCCAAGTTTCGAATAAGATTTTCTGGAACAGATGACATCCTTCCCATATTCACACTTATGGAAGGGGGAAAGGGGCTGCTACCAATGTCAAGAGACTGAGGTTCAAAATGTTTTCGAGAACTCAATTCATTTAATAGATACCCTGAATCATAATCTGAACTTTTGTCAACAAAGTCAGAATTCGGCTCTGGCTTCTCGACAGATTTGTCGACATCAATCTTTGCGATAGATTCTGGAACAGAGTCACCAGCTTTTGCTTCCCGTTGCAACAGGACGAGAAGTGTTTCTATACCCCCACAAGCTATGAATGCCTCCACAAATGTTTGAGCTCTTGATGTGTTTGGCTGTACAACTAGTCTATAGATCAGATGCAAAACCCTCGCAACCTGGGAGAAGACATTACAAGAAAATATTTTTAATGAAGATAATCACTCATATAATGCTGTATAATATTCAGCATGTATAAAGCACAAGGATCCCATAAGGACAAAGTATCTTATGATCCAATACAAATGTTAAAGCATCGACACAAACTGCAATACATGCAGACTGGTGGGGGGGAGGGAATTATCCATAATGAGGAAATCTTCACATCTCCAGAAACTGATGTCAAGTTAAAAAAACAATGTAGATAGGTAACCAATATGAGGACATTAGCATCAACCAATACTTCTCCGTGTCATGAACAGTCCTTTTAGCATATAGTTTACAGAATAAAGTTAGTAGACTTCAGTGGAATCATATAATTCTTCTACATACAAAAGACAATTCATAATGTTATTTCAATAAGAAAGGTTAGAAATAACATGGACTACTAAATTCAAGAAGACTGTGAAACCTTTGAACAAGATTGTAAATAACATATCACATATCTGTGTATAGTGTATAGTGTATACCATGTAGCATCTCAAAAATTGATAGAACCCTTAATTGCACGCTGGAATCTAACAACATTCATGTTAAACCACTCTCATGCATATCTTACATAGTACACTAGGAATCAGAAAATATAACTACGAAAAAGTCACAAATCAATCTAAGGAAATACCATCAGATTGGTAAATAAGTTTAAATTAGAGTAGTATACTCTACTTCACCTGATTGGGTTGTGGACAGTCAACCAAGAAGCCAAGTAAACAACGGACATCATCCACAGCAAATGAAGGAGGAGCTGCTCCGACAAGAAGTTCAATAACCACTAAGAGTTCATCAACTAAGGCATTCACTTCACCCACTGGACGCTTTTCCTTATTTGAGCAAAACGAATTCACCGAGTCTTTTTCACGAATCGTCCAATAGCATCTTCTGCAACCATCAAGAAGCATCTGAATAGCATTTGCATCTCGCATTACTGAGGATTCTGTGAAAACCATGTCCGCAAGTGACGATAGAAGCTTCTTTTGAAGTCCATAGTTGCACAAGCTCCAAATTTTCAAATCCAATAGCAGTGTACTGAAAAGATGCACTTTGAGCACATGATTGTTTTTCTCAGATTGACAAAGGGAAACAACAGCTGCAACAAGTTCCTCATCTCCTACACCATCATGCCTCCCACTATCAAGTGAAGACAAATTTAGTAGAAGATAGTTTAAAATCCTAGATAAAACTTCAGGCCCTCTAGCGCGACACAACTCCTCGTTGTTCCCAGGGTGTTGAATAGCTATAGAAATAATTCGAAATATGGGAGCAGCAAGAGCCGTTGTTGCCAAAGACAAAGGAAAACTTCCTTGTTCTGGTTCCAAACTATCTTTATTAACATTAGTTACTGCCAGAGGAAGTAAAGAAAGGGGACCTCCATAAGCCAAAGCCCACAAAGCCTCCACTGGTCGCACTCGTGTCGCAACATGAACTTGCCCAAGAACCTCAGCTGGACGTCGAAGTGTGCCTGAATCACAGAGTTATGAAGTACAAATGAGAGAAGGACACTACAAATTATTCAAGCAATGAGGAAAATAAATATTCCTAAATATATAAAATAAAAATATATTTCTCCTCCATGGTTATTTGAATCGATCTGGTGATATTTCATCAAGTATCTGATAATAATATTATCGTTGCTACGAAGTGTAGGGATGGAAAGTTGATGTTTAAGTAATTTACATTTCGTTATATATCCAAAGGCTATTTGAGAGAATGGTAAGGTGGAAGTTGATTATAATGGTGATGATCATACGTAATATGCAGGTTAACTATCATTTAAAAGTGAAGAGTAGAAAGAAAAGAAAATAGCATAAACAATGAATCCCCAATTCCATTTATTATGTTCCATCAGTTGTAAGAATTTCAGGAAAGACCATACTAAGTAAAAGAAACCAAATCACATGAACATGCATTTTAAAACCTTATTATCAAGGACCCAAGAGTGTTAGACCATAGTGCATCAATATATAAAGTGATCTCCTATTCAAAGTATAGATTGATTATATTAAAAATTATTAAACACCTGCTGCACCACAAGGGGAAGCATCTGGACAAAACCGACCACTAAGCAAACTGGGGTGATATAGAAGGTGGATGTATCCTCCAATTTCTGCATCCAAAAGTGAACTTTCCTCTGCCATAGTTTGTA
>JAYMTF010005649.1:0-11270 GCA_036897485.1 Pelargonium nanum | reverse complement strand
TACACGGATAACCAAGAATGAGTGGGGTCACTTTCCTAATCTAGTGGGATCATTTATTACATCACACATAAAACAAAATTTTTTTTACAATATTTAAATGTTATTTTTAGAGTTGAGCGGGGTCACGTGCCCCCACTGGGCACGTGGCTCCGCCCATGGTCTCACTTATGACCTGTTTGATTAAAATGATTAGGCAGGTTAAACGGGTTTGACACGAACTCGAATCTACTTTAATTTGTATCGTGTCGTGGATTATGACCCAAATGATTAGTCATAACTACGATGGCAACCCTTTCAAGTAGACGTCCCAGCTACGTCAAGGAAAAGAATAAAAGAAGCACCCGACTCCTTTTGTTCCACTTGGCTAAGTGGTTTTGATTGGATTCAAATCACATTTGCTTGAGTTTGAATTGATAAAAACTAATTTGAATCTTATCTAAAATGGGTTCGGGTTTCTTCTTATTAAAATTCCAGGCTACATATCGGATTGAATTATAAATTTTGAGATAAATGTGCAAACTTAATATGACAACATTTAGGAACAAAATTGATACCTAGATGAATTATTTTCTCTAAAGTAATAAGAAGAGCAAGAATAACAAATACGTTACGAAGATAAAGAGATTATTGAGTACACATATGATATTTTTGTTAACAGTGTTACCTCGTACAAACTCTAGGATCCCAAACCTTACCCCCTACCTTACCTCTAGAACTTGACATCCGAGTCTTTAGCTCCGATCTTCAGACCACAAGGCTCTCTTGTATTTAAAAACATCAAAACAACTTTTTTAACACGAGGACAAAAAGAGAAGCTTTCTCATGTACTCATTTGACTCTGAGCCAAAGAGGCGTGTTAATTATATTCACATTACAAAACCAAAATAGTAAATTTACATGACCAAAACAAAATTGTCACAAAAGAAAACCAAGCCCTAATAAGCTTTTCACAAATCTTCCTCAACAATCTCTCAATCTTTGTTCTTTACATGAAGCTCCTCCATTTCCTAACATGGTATGATAATATTTAGTAAACCCTAGCTTATCATTACATCTAGGCACAAAGTCACTACTCACAAACACAACCTTAAAAATATCATACTTAAAACTATGACTAACATTAACATTACCACCAAAATTTGGCACCATTACTTTCCGGCAATCGGAGTTGAGAATCCATGAATAGCACACGTTTAGCGATTTCCATACGCGAAAACACGCGACTCGTGGCATGTTTTCACTCCCTTTTAGACAAACTCCCGCGGATATGCCTTCGTTCTTGATAAAATCCGATTTGAACATAGCCAAGAACATGTTGGAGAAGCTGTCTAGGTCATGACTTGCACAATTGGCTATGGATGTGTTTATGGATATTATGTCTCCGTTGTAAAATCTTGCCGCCGGTGAGCCGTTTCTTGATTCTCCACCGTAGGATTCGTAGAAGTTGTGTTCTACTAAAATGGCCATGTTTGATATGTTTGTTAGCATTGATAGCTGCAATTAGATGAAACATAGGGAAAAAACATGGGCATGAGAATTAGAAGAAGAAAAAACATGGCTACTCATTATTTTCTTTTTTAGTTTTATAAACAATACAAATATTGTTTACCAAGATAATTGTTGACAACAAAATCGAACTCAAGCGTTGTGAAATGAAATAGGGAATCTTCTATTGCACACGAGCTTATATACGATAAGTGCACGTAACCTATGCGTTAAAGTTTCAATAGAAAACAATGGAAAGTGCAATACCAATCTGCTCATTCTCTGCTGACACGTGGTATGTGTGCATTTGATACGCCTGTTATGTGTACTTAAACAATCTCAAAGAAATATTTCTACTTATACAAACATGCAGGTAATGTCAATTTTTTTTACTATATCTCTCTCAAAATGAGTCCCTACTCTTTTGTTTTCTTTTGTGAATATTTAGGATATAACTTAGCTAGAGTTGAAATTTCTTCCTTATATACCCATATATGCGCGCTCTTGCCAAAATCAACAGATTCCGACTAACTTATCTTATAGTACTATTATTGATATTTCATGCACTAATCGATAGATGAAATTGTGAACACATGTTCTAAGACCGACATATAAATAAGCTGACAATCATTTTAAAACAAAGCGAGTAGTTATTGTTATTAAAACATGTTTGGGACAAATAGGTAAATTCACTCACAAGACTTTCACTTAGAAGCTCTTTGCCTTCTATGGATCTTTTCATCCACCCCCCATACCATATAATCTGCAAGGGCAATATTTAGCTTATTAAAACCATATATAAAAAAGCCTATAAAAATCCAATATTTTCATATTTAGGACTCAAACAAAGCTATGAACAAAGAAAAAAGAGAGTTAGGGAAACATAATTACCATATTGCCATGGATGCTCTTGAAAATGGAACTTTGTACACAACCAAGAGTCTCAGTGTTCAAAGAGAAGTGTCTCAACCCTTCCACAAGATCATCAACATGAACTATAGTTGGCTTGAACACAAGAATGCTAATATCCAAATTTCTATTGTTGAAGGGCATGAAACACGCCATCGATACAACTTTTATAAACTTGTTGATGTATACGATCAGATCAAATTCCTCGAACTATATATCGTGACGACTTGAAAGTTTCTCCGAGCTTGAACTATGAACTAAGATAAATATTGAAATATATGAGCAAGGAAGAGAATCTTGATAATAATGCCTTGATGGATTTGAATTTCTTTGAGAGTGGTTGAGATCTTGAATGGTTGATGAGAAGAAAAAAAGTGTATATATTCAATTGATCTTGAAAAGGTTGGCTAGTCTTTCTTGGCTTCTTCAAGTCTCTAATTTGAAAAATGTTATTGGACATGAGAGTATATATTACTAGAAAAAGAAAAAAGAAATAGTTGGAAACATAGATATGTTGTTAGTCTTTTGCTTTGACTGGTTTTATTTATTTCTAGATGATTGGGATTGGCTATGTTCAAAACCTAATTTTAGGGGTTTTTTTATAGTCAAATTGGAATATTTATTTAAATGAATATTATAATTTGTACTTATCCATTTCTCGTAGATTTGATAGTTGTAAATTATATTTGTAAATAAAAACTTGATTAGAGGCTAAATTTTTTGTTTATTTTTTATTTTTTTTAAAGAAAAACTACTTTTATTAAGCATCTGCCATCAAAACATGAGCACTACGACCAACCCATCCATCTAACACCGAGATCAACACTGATGACTTAGCCAAAGTATGACCCACACAATTAGCTGACCTACTCACAAAACGAAAATCAATACAACAAAAATAGTAGGATAACTCCTGAATATCACTAATAATCAGCTCAAAGACACTGTTGACCTCCCCTCTAGATTGGATTGCATCAATAACAAGCACTTCCGAATCCGACTTCGTGATAACTTCAAACCAACAGATTAGAGACTAAACTTAAAAAAAGTGCCGGTTCAGAAAAAGCAAAACTAGTGAATCCAAAAATTAGTTTACGTGTACATGTCTTTTATTTAACGTCACATCATATTTACAGTATCATTAATCTCATACGTATGCATGCATGATGCAAGACTGAGGTGTTGGTCAAAAAAAGAAGAAGGTGGTTTGGTGAAGTAATTTGAAAACTTTCACTTTGCAACACACGCAACAATGACACAATTTAAATTTGTTTCTAATCACTTTCAAAGCTATTTAATTCATTAAGAGTGTACAATAATCAAAGTTTGAAATGAAATTAAAATATGATAGTTGTGTAGAACTTTACGAATTATTTGATAAGTTAGTGATAGAAAACACATTTGATCGGATAAACTCTATTTACGGGTTGTTAGACTTCAACATAGCTTCGATTGTGAGCAATTTCTATTTAATATTGAATAGTTTAACCGGTATAGAAAGATTTGATCATGAAAGAACGTTTATCATGACATGATTAATTTCTTTGGAATAGTTTTCCAACATATATATATATATATATATATATATATGTATATATATTAAAGCATAAAAGACCGTTCAATATGACGCGATTCAATATAATTTTTTGAAGAATTTAGTATGTGCAGAAAGATTTCAACCACAAAAAAAAAATCATTCAACATGGTTCAAATTTTGAACAGTTTAAGAAATACATAAATATTTAATATTAAAATAAACTACACATTGACCTTTAAATAACTTTGATTCTAAGAAATCTTCATCCGACATGACATGATTAGAATCGTCCATAAGAGCCCAACTCGTTCAAATAAATAAACAAAAGCTTACCATTTTAAGTTCTTCATCTTCTAAATTTTTTGAAAAGAAATCATAGAAAATTAGTCATGGCTTTGTCAATAAAAATCACCCACGGGCGTACAAATCCAAAACAAAAATTGACGAACAAGATGATTATTACTTGTAAATTAGAGTTACTATTGTGTTCCTCTTGAAAATCTACACGATATTAACAAAAACAAAAATAATTACTCAAAATTCATCTCGACAAGTTGCATTGAATAAAACACTACAATGACCCAAAAAGTGTTGTTTCACTTTTTCATAACTTTTCTCAAATCGATTTCTATACAATAAACAACATTTTTGCCAATTGTAGTGTATAAACATTACAAAAATAAGTTCGTAAGCTAAACGTATACATTTGAACTATTCAAATGTGTATAATTCCTTAAACATTTTACTCATTACAATACTAATGGTGGAATTCTTTGTTCTTTCAATATCTATAGGGAACAAAATACCAAAACATGTTTGGTGAGCACTAACATCTGTGTTTAGATTAGTAGCTTAATTCATTCATTATATCTATAATCTATTCATCAGTATCTATGCTACACTCACAAATATTTCGACCTCGAAGAAGGGTTTTCGAGACTTACTAATTTGAATTCAACAAATTTGTATTCGTTCCTTCCATCAATATGGAGAGAAACCGTATTGAATATATTTGATCTTAACTCGGGATTCACGCAACAACCTGCAAACACAATCAAACAAAGGCGTGTTAAGCTATATAAACATATAAAAACAGATACTATACTTGATATTAGCCAAAAAGCCGAGAAAGGTATAGCAAGCATCATTTGGCCACTTTCTATTCCCTATAGCAAGTTTCACGAGTCTCACAAATAACTTGGACTTTTACTAGAATATTAAAATGCATCCATGGACGGGAGGACATTTCAATGACAACTGACGGTAGCGTTATGAATATATGGAAAAGACTAAGTGCATAAACTAAATGCACAAATGTTGATTCAACAGTTCAAAACCACTGGTTACTTCCCATTGAAACGACCATGCACCTACTGACATGTGACATTTGTGCATCTATTTATGCGCCTAGGTGATCCCTAAATTTAAAGTAAGAGCTTACAACTATCAACTTAATCTTTTAGTTGAGTTAGTATTTTACATGGTCTCATAATTTAAATGGCTAAGAGATCACAAGTTCGAGTCTTGCCGCGACCCTGATTATTAAAATTTGTTAAAAGTCAAGCAAAAAGTAAGAAGAAGACATGTGCATGGACCATGTGCAAAGTGATAATGGGCTTCAAGTGAGGGGGCGTGTTGAAGTATAAGTATAAAGTTGGGCCTTCACCGATCAGTTTAAGTTTTTAGTTGAGTTGGCTCCTCATAGTTTCGAATTCAATTATCTAGCTCTGCAAAAGTTGTGCAGGAAACATTACCTGATCATAGGTCAACAGGCAATCTCAAACCATCACATGCTAGCTGTACTTGGATTCCTTCCCTATATTCAAAATTAGAAATAGAGAACATGAGTTTCTTGTTTTGCAAGATGGTCTATGAATCTAAATAAGCTGCCAATTAGAGCTGGCAATACGGGTTTCTCAGGTTGAAAATACTTAACCCAGCAAGAGGAGCAGGGTCGGGTCTTGGGTTTTATATAAAAATACAAGGGTTGAGTGTGGGTTCCCAACCCATTTTGAATTCTTTTCATGGTAAACCCGACACGACCTGAAAATTTATTGGGTCTATTTTATGCGACCCAAACATGCAAAAATGTATTGGATTTCGGGTGCCCGCTGGTTCGGGTACAAATTGCTAGCTCTACTGCCAATTAACCTTACTCCACAAATCATTACAGACTTTCCGCTTCTATACAATACGGCTAGGGCATAGGGAACATGGGAATGATGAGGTATAATAAGCTGATGTTCAAGTATTCATAACTTAAATTCTCAAATGCAAACAGATTGGTCACAACGAAATGGAAGTTGAGCCGATACCTTTCAGACCATTCCATGAGAAACTCATTGTCCTTATGGTGATCAAACTCATGAGACATTCCAATTAACAGAGCTCGCTTTGGACATAATTTCTTCACAGCTTCAAGAGTCTATAAAGATCTAATTAGGTTTTGCATGGGGAGCATATACATAATATATAACTAATTCATCTAGATGAATGAGACAACAAACCTGTGGGAGGCAAAAGTGAGTGTTATGGGATCCACTCTGCAAAGATAATGAGAAACAGTTAAGACGCTAGTGAAATTTGGACTGTGTAAAATTATAGAACTTAAGATATAGCTACTAATGTAAGACTCAGCCGGAAAAAAATAAGAAAAGTATGTTGATAGTTTTATTGTGATGCTTTTTATAACTATATGAATACACACTCTCTTCGTCTGCATCACTTATTTCTGGCAAAACATCCAAAAGATTGCTTTGGAACTATTTTCGATAGAAAAAAAGCTCCTTTCAACACGGCAATTTCCCTTCCACTCTTTCATTTCGATGATATGATTGAGTGGCAAATAGAGAATCAACTATTAATTAGCTAACCGATGATACATTGTAATAATCAATAGGTGAAAAAAAAACGTACAGTCATAGTGATAACGAAGTGATGAAAACAGATTTTATTACTAGCTGACCTTAAACAGAGTATCCAAAATAAGAAGATCCAGTTGTCCAGCACCCGACTTTGAGATTACTGCAAAACCAAAATGTTACTTGGTGAGCAGAAGAAATTGTCACACGCGACATTTTTCTATGGGTTCGAAGGTGCTCATATGAAAAGTGTAACTATCATTCTTCCTTAAAACAAAAGTAGAAGAGCACTAACATGTGTGATTCTAATAGCACTAATGATGCGCATTTGGGTACAGAAATTAAAGTATCAGTTTAGAATCGGGTCGGGATTTCAAAGTTTCAGGCTTAAAAGACCTAGCCAAAACCCGACCCAAAAATTATTTGGGTCTACTTTATGCGACCTGAGCTTGCAAATATGGGGGTCAGATTTTAGGTGCTTGTGGGTTGTGGTTCAAATTGTCAGCTCAAGTTTAGCACAATATTGCTTTGGGTAAGGAAAAAAACTTGTATATATTATGTTATGTTTATGGAAAGTAGGATCCCATGCATCTGGTAATTTGTGCATGAAAGAAGGTGCATAAGCAAGCAATATTGGTGCTTCAGCCTAAAGAAGAACAAAAGACACAAACCAAAAGTCTGGAATGATTATTATCTAAACAATTATTTCAGAAAATCGCCAATTTAAAGGCATTGTCTAAACAACTAAGTAATTACACTACATGAGCAGTAGTTGAGATACACATAACACATGCATGCAGAGCGGCAGGATAGAAGGGATTAACACTTACCATATTCTGTGCTCGTAGGAAAGCGTGAAACATCAGATATATAGGCTACTCTATTTTTGTCACCAAAGAGAAAGCCTAAAGAGACGTAATCTTCTCCATGCATCACCTGTAGTAAAAACAAGTACATTGTCAGACATTAATATAGAGAGAAGCAGTTTGTGGTGTCTGTGGAATTAGGAGAAATGTGAAGCAAGTTACTGGCAAAGGAATAAATTGTAGGCCTGATGCAACAAATGGTTTCTCACAGTTGTCTGCAATTATCTTCCAGTCAAGCTGTGCTATCCGTCTAACTTCTTGACCTTCTTTAAGTTTCTTGCGAACCAAGTACGGAAATTTTAATGCAACGCTGTCCAATATAAGAAAAGAACAATCATGTCACATTGCATAAATGAAAATGCAATACCAACTCATAACAGTTAATCACATGGTCTGCTATTGTTCTTATGATGGATATGTCCAGATAATGAAGAAGCACGAGTTGAAAATGAAAATGTGTATGTGCTAAATTGCCTATATAATGAATATACACCCAAAGAAGATATGAAAGTACCTATCCATTGCATCTTGAGTTAGATAAATGGGAATGGGATCAATATCATTTGTTGGACTATAAGGTTGTACAATCCGTACATCATCCAGGCCGAGAACTGCATCAGCATGTTCATGAGTCAGGATAATCTGCAGTTTGTACGTACATTAGTCCTAATAATCTACGGGTCAGGTTTCAGCTATCAAACTAACTGAAACATATAGTTGTAAACATTAAACAAAAGTGCATATTGTTAAAATATATATGTTTCTATCAAACATACCAATCATAAACGTGGGAATAATAAGCACTCGAAGCTGACTTACAGAGTTTACATGAGGGATCTTGTGAGTAGTAAACCAGCGGAGTACTTGTTCCCTGAAGTTCTTTCCAACGTCAATCAATATATAGCTGTGTTTGCCATCACTGTCCGAATAATCAACAAGAAGTGATGTATTGCACCTGCAAAAACATAAATTGTAGTTCATAAAATAAAATAAGGGCATGGAACAAGTACAAAAACTCACAACAGATAAATCTTTACCGTCTTAACCTATAACTGCCATAAATATATTTTTCGACAGAATTTAAAATTTTATGCCTACTCTTAGTATATTTGTTGAAAAATGATACTCTCCCCAAATTTTGTGCAAAACTTTTTCTACAAAGTGATGCGGCAATCTTGATGGTAGATTATATTTATTTCTAAACTTTTGTGAAGTGAAATTAAGTTTAAATGATTAACAATCCAACGTATGTATAGTATCACCACCATCACATGACCTTTCAGCGTGTAGCGGCCCCAATTTATAAGGCATATTGTACAATCGTCACATCTCTCTCCTTTAAACCCAAATAACACACCCCATACCGTTAGCTGGGAAACTCGAACCCGAGACCTTAAAGGGAATCTGAAGCACTTAAACCGCTTGGCCCAACCTACCTTGGTTACAATCGTCACATCCTATTAGTTGACACGTCAACTTTTACCCAGATAAAAAAATGTACGAAATTTGGGACATATAGCTTTACTCATGTTTGTTCACTCAACACCATATAATCAAATCAACCTAGAAAATCATTAATTTACCTTGAGAATGTGACTAATTTTCTTTTATGTCCAACAAATTATAAATCTCAGAAAGATTACATTTTCCACTAAACATATTATTGAGCAAGAAATAAACTTTGATTTTGTACTCTTCAATCAATCTACCAAATCAAAATACCCGCCAATTTTTTTTCAAAAATAACAGCAAAGAAACCAAGAATCGCATAAACAGCCAAACCCTAATGGGAGAAGAAGATCGAGAGCACCTGTAATTAGGGTTTTGCTCCGGCGGGAGCGAGAGCGACTTGAAGCAGACGGAGCAGGGAGGATCGGAGGGCTTGATTAGGCACAAGGCATTGGGGAGGGCGGTGGAGCAGCCGGTGCCCAGAAAAATCAGCGCCGATTGGGGCTCGCCGGCGGTGGAATCGGCGCGAGTTCCGGTGCCGGTCATTGTTGGCGCTGAGGTTGGATTGGTGGGAGAATCAGAGAGAGACGAAGGAAGAGAGAGATTTTGGTGGTAGTGAGAGAAATGTGTTGGGTAGGTAAAGGGAAAGCCCGCGAAATCAACCGTTTGGGCGGTTGGGAATTTGGGGCTTGTGGGTCCCACATGCATTTTAAGAGAGTATTGACCATTTGAACTTGAAGATACAGGTAGTTGAAATGCTATCTACATTTTTGCGGATTTGGTTACACATAATAGATCCAAGAAGTCAGATCAAACTCATATCCGTCTCAATAAATTTGTGAAAATGAGTCTATTGTGATCGACCCAAAAAAAAGGTGGAGCAAAGATCGACCCGATCTAGTACCGAGTCTTGGATTAGGTGGAAAGTAGTAGGTGACTCAGACCGGATTGATATGAATAGACCCAATTTTTAAAAAGATTAAAATGTAATATTGATGGGGTTTTTATTATAAAGAACATCATATATTGAAGGAGATTTTTTACAAAATAAATAAATTGATGTGACTCACATTAGAAATTGAGTAAGTATAGAGTAAATTGTACCAAAAGTAGTAAAAATTAAAAATATATATTTATAACATAATTAATTGAAAAAGACAAACATAATCGAGTCATACCGTTCTGAACCGAATTGGTTTGGGTCACTAGGACGAGTGAAATTTGGCAGCTCTAACAACGCGGCCACAAAATCATAGTAACGGACTTAAATGTTAATTCATGGTCAACTTCAATACCTTCTTTTACATATGTTGTCCAAAAGATGACCTAAAGTCTACTAGAAGGTGCTTTCAAGAAAAAAGTGCAAAACAATATACAATCAAGTTATTGAGAAGCTTTGTAGTCTAGATTGCAACAATAGTCGATATTTGAGCTGATAATTTGGACTCGAACACACGCATTTCCCGAAATCCAACCTAAATTTTATAAATTCAAGTTGCATAAAATAGACTTGATTGATTTTTGTGCCAAATCGAGATTGTCATTGAGAAATTGCAAATAATGTTGGGCGAACCCGCACTCGCCCAGACATTTTTTAAGTAAAACACGCACCTCTTGTAGGATGAGTTATGTCTTTTCAACCTGAACCCGGAAGATCCATATCCAAAACCTGAATCGGAAGCTCGGGATGTTTTTTTTTTATAAGCTAGCTGTAACTTTTATTTATCCATCCCGAAGGTCAAAATAAAAGTACATAATCTCGAACCTCATCTCAAACACGAGATGGGTCGGATAACCAACAATTGAAGGAAAAAGACAAATTACAAGAGTTTCCTAAACAAGGAATCAGAGAGTGACTGAAACTTTGGATACGAAGAATAGTATCCTGAACACTCGGGTAAGCATCCCGAAACACAAGACCATTCCTCCCGAGCCAAACGAACCATAAAGTGATGGAACAAATTGCTTCCCATGCTTTGCTGCATAATTTACTTCCCAAAACAGAGGAACTCCAAGAACATAATAAACCAAAACAGTTATTTGGGAAAACTGTGATTACTCCCCACCATCTCAAAATGCCATGCCACACTTTCATTGTCCAGGAACACCAAATCAGCAAATGATCACAAGACTCCAGCTCCGCATCACATAACCGGCAGACCA